>VZRU01002891.1:374-16692 GCA_013398155.1 Pedionomus torquatus | reverse complement strand
TTAAAAAAAAAAAAAAGGAAAAAAAAAAGCTAAAACATTTTAATAATACTCTTCTTTCCAAGTGATCAATTTTGGTTTTGGAACTGTTGTGGTTTAGCCTCAGACGGTAACAAAGAACCACATGGCAGCCCTGTTGGCTCTAACACCTCACAGTAATGGGGAGAGGATTGGAAGAAAAGGGCAACACTCATGGGTTGGGACAAAAACTGTTTAACAGAACAACAAGTAGAACAAGGAAAACATGTAACAGTAACATGCATGAAGAGGGATACAAACACGATTACCATATGGACCGCTCACAAATCGCAACCTGGACCATCGCAGACCCTGCACCGTCACCCACTTCCTGTTCCCCCTGCCCTTCCTGGGCAGCTCCCAGCTATCCCCTGAGCATTGGCTCACATTGGGTGGAGTACCTGTGCCCCTGCTAGAGCCAGGGGAGAATTAACCCTGTCCCTCCCAGAAGCCAGGACAGAATTCATACTGTACAATTTCTCCTGAGAATCTTACAGGCCAGCACTGAAGCACTAAGGTAATTCTGAATCTGTAACTTTCAGTTGCTTAGAACAGCATCCAAAAGAACATAATTTAAAAATTATTATTTATTTTAATCTCAGCCATTAGCTGACATGCTTTCTTTTTTTTTTTTTTTTTTTAAATTGAGGTTTTTTGGTGGTCCCCTAAGAAGTGCTTTGTCTGTGTGAAAGTAGGACACTGAAGGAACAAGTAAACGACAGCACCACAAAGTGCCAATAAAAGATTTCAGTCACTTAGTGGCTTCAGCTTTATAAAGTAAACAATCCTTAAAGGAGCCACATGAATTAGAAGATTATAGAAGTATACTTCCTTTCTCTGGAACAGGTGATGGTGTGAAGGAGATTATCTACTGCTGTCATTATTAAGAGGGGTAATATCTCACTGCAAAACAGATGATGAATGTAGGGATTGTCCCTGGTGTAAGAGGAAAAGTAAAGGTATGTATGTTTTCAGCCAGTGTTAAAGCACAGATACTGCTATGACAGGTGCAGTGTGAATAAGACATATACTTGGAACCAAAAGCAAGACATTGGAGGAAAGTGAAAATGGAAAACTTTCCAGATGCCAGGTGAAAAATGATATTAAAGCTGTCAAACTAAGTCACAACAAAGACTGGGGTTTCCTGTAGATGAACAGGAGTCATGTTGTGGAGGAGAATGGAGTTTTCAACTACAAGATGGAGTATCATAATGAAGTAATTCTGAGCACTGGAGGTTAAATTTGGGCTTATTTGTTTGGCTTTTTAGCATTGGTCTCTTTTATTTATTTATTTCCTCCCCCTCTTTAAAGTGTACTGCAATAGTCCTGATTTACTCTGAGGGTTGCAGACAGGTCAAAAATGTGCAAAGTATTGTTTCACGTAGTTAGGGTCTAGTTCCAAATCCATTTAAATTGATGGCAATTCTTCCATTGTCATCAGAGCGCTGTAGTTTAGGAAGATGGAGGTGCAAAGCATACATGATAAAGGCTGGTTATTGAGCCTCTGCAGTTATCCAAAGTGATTTTCTGAAACATAGGAAGGGAATGAAGCTGAAGACTTCAAAGCAACTTCAAGGTCAAGTATGCTTTATGTTAGGCAGTAATGGAGCTTTTAAAAAAGTCAGCTCCATCTAACAAGCATTAAGCATCTTAAATATAAAAAAAAATATTCAGATTTAAGACTGATCATCTGAACAGATAACCCAGTATCTTATTCATCGGGAAAGTCAACTGCACTGTTTGTACTCGGAGGAAAACACAGATCAGAACAGTTTGCTGTGTTTCCTCAGTGCAGCCAAGGGTAGGATTTACTCTGCTGATGTAGGATTTTAGTTGTCTGCGAATTCACTTTTATGCACTGGTAGATTCTTTCAGTAACCTATCTGCAATTTTGTTGTGAATTTTATTTCTTTACATAACATTACTTTAGTACAGGAGAACATACCTGCATTAAATTCCTTATATCCCTTAAAAATACTCCTAACAAACAGTAATTCATACTGAGTATGTTTGCACCCCAAAATATAATTACGACTTAAAAAACCGAAAAGGTCCTCTATTATTTTTTGTGATAGATTTTTCATGAAGACTACTGATCTGCTACAAAGAAATAGACCCTTTAGAGGAGTGGGTAGAAGCTTGACTGCAGTTGGAGATAGATGATGCAGTAGGCGGTACTGGTAACTGGCAATTGTAAATACAATAAACTGTAACAGTCATTGTGGGCCCCTTAAACTCTATTATGTCAAAATGCAATTAGAAAATGGTTGAGTTTGTAGATTGCTGATCCAAGTAGTTCCTTTATATTCAACAACAATGAATGAGAGTACTATTCTGCATTTGAGTTATAAATCCTTGAAAATATCATTTTGTGGTGGAAATAAAGACAGACCTTTAACTGTAGCTGCACGGCTGGTGCTGGTGTTAATAATGCAGAAGTACAAAGCACAACAGCTTTTGGACACTAGTGACTGTTCAAGTGCAGAGAAACTAATTAAAATGACCTAAAGGAGAATATATTATTGTAACAACTTTTTTCCTCTGTGCCCTTCAGCTATCATAATTGCACAGTATATGTAGCAACTTGAAAAGATTCAGAAATGTGTGAGAAGTATAGTCTCTGGCTGCAGTCACCAGCAGCGAAATTATAAGAATATATTGTGTATTCTGCACTCCATTCTTTGGTTTTAAGAGCCCACAGATTCTGTAGATGATGGTATCTAACTGAAATACCATCCCTATGTTGCTGGAATACATATTTAGCCTTAAACAGTGACTTTGGATTTGTGTTGATTCCAAGTAACATAATAGTTACGACTAATTTTCAGTTCTCAAATGTAAAAAATTGTATTGCTTTTGCATTTAGGATTCTGCAGATTTGTGGATAAGGCTAATTGTTATCAATAGTATTTATGAGAGTTACGAGAACTTCCTGTCTCTAAAGATAAGGCCCAGTACGGTCAATGACCTAAAATCAGGCTTGTCATGACATTTGTTTGTCAGGGTGTGAAGGTTTTAATATTACATTCTTACCAGTTGTTACATTGAAAAATACCAATGTATTTTTCATGGCTACACCCTTTGCAGTATTCAGAATCACTGGCTTTTCCAATGGCGCTGCGTAGCACCTGCTATTTCCGGCACCCAAAACAGGAACAGTAATAATGCCTCTGCCAAATTCATGGAAAAGGGAACATGTAGTTCCTGGGTACCCAGCAGTATTAACTGTACTCAGAAACAGTCCTTTTAGAGCAGCCTTCCAGTATCTGAAGGGAGCCCACAGGAGAGCTGGAGAGGGACTCTTTGTCAGGAAGCATAGTGACAGGACAAGGGGTAACTGTTTTAAATTGGAAGACGGGAGATTTAGATTAGATGCTAGAAAGAAGTTCTTTACTGTGATGGTGGAGAGGCACTGGAACAGGTTGCTCAGAGAAGCTGTGGCTGTAATCCCTGGAAGTGTTTAAGGCTGAGCTGGATGGAGCTTTGAGCAGCCTGGTCTGGTGGGAGGTGCAGGGGCCCATCGCAGGGGAGTTGGAACTCAGTGATCTTGAAGGTCCCTTCCAACTCTAGCCGTTCTATGATTCTATGAAACGCACAATATAATACTGGCATTGTGCAAAACACCACCTCATCTGATGAAACAGTACAGCTAAACAGGCCAGTGGCATTTGCTGCTGTTTTGTGCTAAGGATATTTCACAAATGCCAGTTTTAGTAGTTTACTTACACAGGCAAGAAAAGCCACAATTTGGTTAGTGGTTTGGTTTTGTTTAAAGTTCAATATGTGGCTCAGCAGGACCTGGACCACACTGCATTAAAGTCACTTGGCAATGACTGTACCTTGCAATGCACTGAGCTGATATTTAGAGAGAAAGCTCCAAATCCATCCTTTGTGCTAGTGTATAACAGAGTATTAATAGCAAGTGAGCATTATGAAATGTTTGATGGTTGGAAATTGCTAGTCTAGAAGGGTACACAAGATTAAATGTTAAGTCTCTCAAATAGTACAAGTTTACTTTGAAGGCATTTTTACAATAATTCTGAAGAACTCCTAAGTCTAAAATTTCTTGCTCTCACTGAATAACCAATGCTGGCCTAAAGTGCGGTGTAATGATGCTTATAAATTGCTTTACTGCTTATGCAGAAGTACTTCAGCCCATTTTGTAAAATATTTCAGCTCCTGGGGTACAAGATGCTGCGATGCCTGCATCCAGCTTCTCACTACAGTGACACAACACCAGCCTGGAGTGCTTCCCTGAGAGAAACATGGGAAGCATTTCAAATATTTTGCAAGTAGGGAGATCAGTCAAGCTCATGCCGATGGTCTCCTGCCCAGTGGGAGCAAGTCAAGGGCCTACAATTAAGACCCAGAGATCTTCATCTTGGGCTCAAAGGTGACAAAACAGCAGGCTGCTCTTAGAGGAGACCTCACTGCCTAGTGGGGTGGATCTGTCATACTTCCACTGTGAGGAGAAGGGCTCTTCACTGAGTGTCAAGCTCCCCTTGCACAGGGAGGCTTCTGGAGGTTCGCCTGTATCAGGCCCTTGGCACCTCTTGGGGAATTAACAGCTGAGGAAACGTCCCTTCCCCGCGGGAGACTCATCTCACGAGCAGGCTTCTCCCGTCCCAGCTGCTGCTGTGAGGGTGAGCCCCTGGAGCACAGGGTCTCTTATGCCGAAGGGCACAAGAGGGAAAGGGCCGCTCGGCTCAGGGTGCCTTCTTTGCCTGTCATGCCCTGAGGAAAAGTAGCCAGGCATGTGTCATGCTCACTGCCGACAGGCCGCCGAGGTCACCCACCACCCAGGGTCTGGGCCCGCTGCTGCGGGAGCGGAGCAGCCATAGGCCAGGAAGGAGGGCAGCAGGCGTAAGCTATTGGTACTATTTTTTGAAAAAGTGAAGTCATTACTTTGTAGCTTGTATGATCTAAATATATCTTTGTTCCCACAGGAGAAAAAGGAGTTTTCAGCTGTGGTTTGTGCACATTCACCTCACTCAGAATATCAAGTCTTAATCATCACGTGAAAACCCATTCTGATGACAAACATCACGTGTGTCACCTCCACCGTAAAGCTTTTCATACTGCTAGTCTCCTGCGTAACCATGTGAATGTGCATACAGGTAACTAACGTGTGAAAATACTTAATTTTATGTATTTTCTGCATAATTTAATTAACAGACAAATAATTTTGTCTTAGAGCTGTTTTCTGTGATGTTTGTGCTCAGAAATTTTGCTGATTTCAGAGTTCCACACTGAAAAGACATGGTATCTAGCTAGTAACTGTCTGTGTGTATTTGTTTGTGTTGTTAAATACTATTTTAAAAATTTTTGTCTGCTGAATGTTGACTTCAGTTGTGTCTGATTCCTACGTGTCTACTAGGACATGAGCAAATTGCTAAATTGTGTTTAAAATAACCTTATATTATGTATTTATTGTATATAAAATTTTGGAATGTCAGAAAAAATCTTGTTGATTTCAGGCAGACAAATCTCACTGTTGTGTTAAGTAAGATTCTGAGACACAGTGTATTCTTACAGGGGCCAGACCCTATAAATGCAGTGACTGTGATATAGCATTTGTGACCAGTGGTGAACTTTTATGGCACAGGTGTTACAAGCATACTTTAGAAAAACCTTTCAAGTGTACAGCATTACTGAATCTTTTCCGAGGGTTTGTAGGCTTTCATATACTAAATTTTGAACGTACTGTCAAGTTACAACATTTTTGCACAGATTTTTAACCTTGAGAAATTTCTGTTAAATTGGGACCTATGTCTGCGTGTACCGTACTGTCTGTGTCATCCTTGGTTCCTGTCAGATTTCTATATGAGGTCAAATAAATGCATTACAGAGTTAGTTGTGGATGTCAACCTACTGTGCTAGTACTTGCCTTGTGAATGTATATATGCATTCTGAATTGGGAGGAACGGCCAAACTAGTGGTTGCCGTAATACTTTAATACCGTGAAAGAGGACTGTAGAGACAGTTATGGTTGGGACATACGCTGGGCCCCAGGAATCAGTGGCCCATATATCATAGGATCGAGGCAAAGACCGCAGGGCTCCACTGATGGCCTTGGACCACACTGGGTTGATTTTGTGTGCTGTGTTACTTCAGTATTACTGCAAGATAGCTGGTTACTAAAACTTCGTGGTGACATACATTTCATTTGTAGGCACATCTTTTGATCCTTATTGCCTCTCTACAAAGGAACAAGTAATGTGAATTCCTCGAATCCTTACTTTGTCCATGTAGTAATATTTATAAACTAATTGCTTTAATATTTGTACAATTATTTAGCTTTTTCAAAACTAGTTACATTTTAAAGGAATTTTCTTTTTATTATACTCACATTTCTACTAGACAATGTGTTTGTGTGTATTTGGTACTACAAAAGCATGCTTATTCTGCTATACACTTCATTCTGTGTGCTGTAGGACAAGACTGGCTAATGTCTGAAATGAAGCTCATGTATTGTGTTTATACACTTGATGATGTTTCTTTTTTTTACAGGACTGAAATTTTCTTAATCTAAAAATAAAAAAAGTTAGAGACTCTCTAAGGGTTCAGTTGATAAAAACAGCTTTTTCAGTCATGCACTGTGACTGAATCACTGTCACAGTTTAGTGTGTATTCAGTGTCTATTGGTTTTGTGTGTGCAGTGTCTAGATATAAAGCTGTAAGTAAGCCTGAACTGTATTCCACGCACGTTATGTTATGAATTAGATTCTAGATAGTTTGCATCTTGAAAAAACTTGTCAGTTTTTATTAAAGTATTCTTTCCCTTGTTATGTTTCAATTAGAATTTATGTGTATTTATGAATGGGGGAATTGAACATTAGGTAACTCCTAAATTTACCTTGCATACCTACAATATTTAGGTAGAATATCACAAGAACAGTATAAGAAACGTAGAATGACTTTATCTTTTGCAACAAAAGTGCTTCATTTGGATTTGATGGTGAATAAAGACTGTGGTTAATGAGTTTGGTCTCTCATTTATTTTCCTGAGTATTTTCAAAGAGCTTTATGTTTGGCATATTGAAGTAGCCTGAAAGTAGAAGGTATCCCCTTCAGGTGATTTAAAACTTTCAACTTTTACGTTCTTACTATAAAATTTCTCCCTTTATTTAAGTTGAAACTAAATACAGAGGTAAGGTCATCCAGGTGAAGAGTGCAGAAATGTTACCTAAAACTGCAGCAGGCTGATTTTACAGGGAAAAAAGGGGGAAGATGTAATTCTGGGATCAATGGAATATTTGAAATAACAACGGATGTATTTTTTAAAATTGCATATATTTTTGATTGTTTCTCCAATGTGAAAGTTACTGCAGAAAATTTCTTATTGTTATGTTAGGTGAGCAAAATGAAACAACATGCATGCTCATGTACAGGAGAGCATCCTTACGCCTGTGACCTTTGCAGTTACGCTAGCAAAGGTGCATATAAATTGAAAAGACACACGATAACTCATTCAGGTAGGTCTCTGATGTGACATACTCAAGGCTGTGTCCTTAGGCCCTTAACATTTGTAGGGTTAGAGTGGTCTAATTTCTGACTCTAAATTAGCACTTTTGTCATTTGTGATTTTGAGTAAAAATGTGCCTGAAAAAAATGTTCTTTTTAAATTTTCTGGATTTGGATATTGGAAGTCTAGCTGTACAGTGCTAGTAGTTACAGTCTCGCTGTTCTTCCTGTTTTTGTTTTTTTTCTTTTTAAATTAAAAGAATATTTATGTGGTCCTGTTTTCTGTGGAAATGAAAGTTGTCACTTTTATTTCTCACTTAGTTAACATTATATGGAGAAATATCTGATGTGAGAGCTTTAAAATGTCTGTACAAAACGTGGACGTTGTTGTGGTCCCGAATTGCTAGTAAGCAATTTGGTTAGCAAAGAATTAAATTATTTTAACTTTTAAAGCAATGTGTTCCAATCACGGGTCTGTATTGTGCGTGCCTTCTGAGAAGGCAGTTAGTACTTATTATAGACATAAGGGTTTCAGTTAAAATGTAATGAAATGTAACATGTATTATAATTAGTGTTTTTGTTTGAATCAGAGTATGAAGAGTGTGGTTTGAATCGAATCTTCCCCGTATCCCCACTTATCATGCTTTGGTTCATATCTTAAAGCATTTTAGCGCAATTAAATGGAATTCCTTTTTAATGAGTCAACCAGAAGAGTCCAAGAGTGTTGCCCAGGACCAGTAGGGACATAGACCTTGGAACAAGTCTGGAGTTGGTTCAAAATCTGTGTGCATGTTGGATCCTCTCTTTTATTAGACTTTGTCAGTTGTCAGTGTCATTTTTTATGTTACTCACGCCCGACTTTTTTTGGGGAAAAAAGGCAAGGAAATAATTTCCTGCTTTCTCTTCTGCCGTTATCAATGGCTGGTGTTTAATCGTTTTTATCATGATGTTGTGACAGCTGTTAACTTTCTCTCCTTGCATATTTGATGACTTTTTTTTTTTTTTTCCCCCCATCAAATACTCAAGACAGAAGAGAATTAAAATGATTCCTGATTAATACTTTAGAATTACATTAATGGCTTTATGCTTCATCAGTTTGACTCTCGGATTCTGAAAGCCAAATTTTTGTACTGTAATAATTTACGTAATCTTATGTAGAACTGTGTAGCCGCTTGTGCCTCATCAGCTAAAAGTAAGATTTTGGTTGGTCTGAAGACTGTTGCTGCTACAACATGGACATTGACATCTGTGGGAATTTTGTGTTTGTATCAAATAAGTAGAGTTTTATAAGCATGTGTTTCTTTAATACGTATTTTATACATATTAAAGAAAAACCCTATGAATGTTATGGTTGCCAGGTCAAATTCACTCAAAGTGGTACCATAAAAATCCAGATATTACAGAAGCATGGAGAAAATGTGCCAAAATACCAGTGCGCATATTGTAGTACCTTTATTGCATGAAAAAAAGACTTGGGTGAATTGAAAGGAAAAAATGGAAAATTCAATGTCGAGATAATTATCATGGAATCATGGACTTGTCAGAGTTGGAAGGGAACTCTAGAGATCATGTCATTTTCATTGCTTACAATGTTAGCAAATACATTATATATGACTTTATTTCATTACAGAGTATTTCTGTGGAAAATGTATTCATTGTTTTACAGGTAAGTCTCTCTTGCAAGGAGATGCAGTGACATCTTGTGGTTGATTTAATTTTTCAAAATGAGAAGTACTAAATATTTAGCTTTATTTTTAGTTTAATACCTGTGGCATTGCAACATTTTGTTTTTCAGTGAGAAAGTATCTTACAAAAATTTATGTCCAAGTTGTCTTGAGAAATTTTCTCTTAAAGCCACAGAAAATACTCAGATCCATATAAAGCCATTTCAGTTCTCACCCATGCTGAGAAAAACAGAATGTATATGCATCTGGCTATTAGGGAAACTAAAATTGAATGGTTTAGTACATATGGATTTTTGCATATACCAAATAAGCTTTTACCTTTTAGTCTAAAATTGTAGTGTGTTTAGTTGCTGAGCCTGTTGTCCTTGCAATTTAAATAAATGTATTTGCATTAGTTAGTAAAATGCAAGTTAAGTTTTGACTTCATCAGTCTGGCAGACAATGGTTTAACTCTATGCATCAAGCATTCAAAATTCTCAGAATTCTAAATTCTCTTACATCAGTATCAAAGATTATTTTTGGGCTACTTAGCAGACTTGAAACATTGAAAGCTATACAGTAAACTCAACTGTCTTTTATCTAGTTTGGGTCTTTTCCCAGAATACAAAGAACAGACAACTGCATAAGTAATTTTTCATTCTGTTAACAGATAATGGAATTTTTTACTTTGCCGTAAGTAAAGTATCAAACAGTACTGATATACAGGTTGATACGGAAAATATAAATTGTAATTATGATTGAACTGAAAATAAAAATTAAGTTTGGTTTTTTCTTTTTTTTTTCCTTGGACAAACCACAGTTCTTGAAATACAAGCCATCATGATTTTCTGAGAATAATATACACTAAATTTTCAAATTACTTTTATTTGGCACAGCACTTGCTTCCATTATCAGTAAAATTGTCCCTATCCATACATTTTATATGCAAAGTTGTCTTCTGTTCTGTGCAGGAAATGCTTTTGTACAGATTATGGTTTTATTACTAACTCAGTGTAGTAGAAATAGAATATTAACTATATTTGAGACTATATAGCTGACCAATACCAACCATACTTACTTTAAATTTTAAGTTTCCAGAAATACACAAAAAATGTATTTTAATATATTAAAAACATACCTAGACATACAAAGACGCCTTTAGCATCTGTTTATATTTTCAAATAAAGATCCCATTGTAGTCATTGAGCTTATTTCAGTATATGAAGGTAGAAGTGCAATTGTTATTTATGTATATACAATTTGTTTGCTCATGTGATTTTGCACTTTTTAATTTTAATACTGTAAATACTACTTTGGGTGGCATTTTCAAAATAACTGTTGTGTACAGATAAAAGCAGTTACTGGAATTTTTGAAGGGATTTGATTTGTTCCATGATTTCCATTGAAATCAGGAAGATTTCTCTGGAAAGTTACAACATATTTGTGCAACTTAGCCTATTTTTCTAATTAGTTGAAGATAAGCAATTTTGGCAATCCGCAGTGAACACAGACGGTTCTTTTTTTTGTGTTTTTTCCCAACAATGTATGCATTACTCAGGGCTATGTGCAGTCTAACTCTTGCTCAAAATCGTGGGACATAAAAAAATTACCATTAAAACTAATTGCTTTTAATAACTGTTCAGGTGTCCCCTTGCGAAATCTGCATTTCTACATGGCAGTGGCAATTAAATGCAGTTACTGTGAAGCTGCTTCTCATGAGCGCTATGCTGTTATTTGGCACAAGAAGACTCATGTACGTGAAAAGAGATTCAAATGTCATCAGTGCAGCTACTCATGTAAGCAGGTATTTAAATTAACTGAAAAAATACTGTCTAGCAAGGTAGAGTTGGGTTTATATTTACCTAAAGAAGATAAAAGCTTCTCTTACTGCAATCTAACTACTGTAATATAGTTATATTAATTTGCAAGATAAATGGTTCATAGATAATAAAATTGAAATGCTGGAAAGTTGGAGGCTACCCGCTTGATAAATATTTTGTACATGAACTACTTAGTAGTATAAAGTATGAGCAATTACTTTCAGTGACATTGCAATGAGAACCAACAATAATATTTCTGCTTTAAATGTGATTTTTGGGAGCTTCAAAGAAAAATTTGTCTGAACTGAAAATTTTATTTTAAGAAATACATTCAAGGTAGCATTGGTTTGTTGGAATGTAGCATTGTTCCATTCTGATTATTTTCTCTGCTGACCTTAATAAGGTTACGTGGAAAACTTCTGACCTTCTCTGAGGCAGTGGGCAGTACCCCAACGTACCTTTCAGCATCTCCTTACAGTGGAGGGTAATTAAGGTGTCTGTGCAACATTCTTTCATTTTTCTGTGCATTGCGTGTTTCTCTGAGCATGCATCACAGAGCTCAATACCATCATTACAGATATTTTCTTTGATTCGGGAACATTTAGCTGTGCATAAAGGAACCCATACCAAGGAGAAGCCCTTTACTTGCATGTGCTGCAGCAAAAGCTTTCAACTAAAAACGCTTCTCACTCTGCAGTTTAGGAAGCACCGTGATTCTAACATTAAGTTTACTAATACCCTAAATGTGCTAAGGGCCATTCACTTTGGGTAAGATACTTCCCTTTAAGGAATCTCAGTGGAGTTATCTTTAGCTAAGTATCAATGGCAATATTGTCACAAAGGACTGAGAGTAAAAAGCGATGTATGAGCTGGAATCTTAACTCCTTAATGCTAGGCCAGCACGATTTGTTTGTTTTCTTTCCTGAACCTTATGTCAGTGGATTAATACAGAATTGTATAGTATTCCCTTTAGGTAGAAAATACCTGCCACATCATATTTCCAGGGTTGGTACTGGTTTGTATAATCCAGTACTGAATTTAATACGGTAGTTTTTTTAAAATTAATAAAAAGATAGTGCAGAGGTATGACTTTTAAGACACATTAAAGAACTTGGAAAGATAATTGAAGTGAAAGAGTGCTACGAACAGGTCAGCCAGGAAAGTAAGAAATTACTATTCACTCCTTTAAAGTCATATGCAGTGCGAACGTATCTCTATTTTTGGGTTAATTGCACACTTCTAAAGTAAATGTAACCTCTTCTTCCACAAAGAAATCTTATGTGAAAATGTGAAACTTTATTGCTTGACCAGGAACGAGAAAATGATAACTTTGATTTTATGCCCACCAAATGGTAATGTTCTTTTTATGAAGAATTTTAATATGTACTGTGGAAAATCTTCTGGAGTTTTATGGGTGGTGCTAACTAAGTCAGCCTTTCTCTTAGCATTCTAAAATTTGTCTGTCAGAACCATATTTGGGTTTTGCGCGTGTTAAATCGTTTGCATACATACATGTTTGGCTCATTTATGCTTCATTATGCTAATGGAATAATATGCACAAGCATGCTGAAAATTGTGAATCGGTGAGGGCAAACACCGCTACACACAGAAAAAGGAGCAAGGGCAAAAATAAAACCCATGAGAAGAACCCAAAGCATGTTAAGCAATTAACTAATTTCAATGATTACTCATTCAGTTTTGTAGTGTATGTTTTTTAACAATCACTGAGAAGCTAGTGTATCTGATTTTATCAAAATGACTCATTAGCTTTGTCCTCCTTCCATTATAATGCTGTTATTTCAGCGTTTAGTAAGGAATCATAATTATTGGTTTGTGTCTGTTTTCATAATGGTAATATTTTTTGAGGTTTAAGTTAACTATTTGTTCTGGCTGCCTTGTCAACAATAGGACTTAAGAATACCTTTGTCCGTGGTTATTGCTTAAATACTAGTGTTGAATTTATTCTTGTGCTGTTTCCATTTGTGTCATAAATTCTAAGCAACTGATTTCTTTGTTAAAATTTATTTCAGAAGTTGTTTGATCAATGTGCTGAATACATCTTGTGCACTTGAATCGTTAATAACAAAGCTGTCTGATTTTGTTTTGACATGTGAAAAGCAGACTATATGACATAGAATGTGAATGCAATAGTAAAGGATGTTATCTCTTAAATGGAAAAATGTTTACTTCAGTTTAGATGATATTCCTGAATAGAAAGAAGACCCCTGGAATTGTTCAGCTGCAGGTAAGCATCTGGGTGACTTGTTTACTATTTTTCTTTCAGATGCAGAGGGACCATATATGTAATAATCGTTTGGGTGGGTTGGGGGGAACCATATATGTGACTACATATGTGACAGGGTGATGTGAATATTATGAGCTCTGGGGGAATGTAATGACTATGCATATTCTGTGTGCACAACAGTCTCTGTAAATCTTGCACAGTTAGTGAACACATTGAGTGGGGAGACCCCCATGTCCCCCGCACCGAATAAAAAGAATGCCTGCTTCTTCAGATTCCGTTGGTGTTAAGGAGTTTATTCCTGGTTTAGGTGACAACAGGGCCATGGACACCAAGCAGTAACTGCCACCACGGCACAAAAATACCCCACCCCCCTGCTTCTGGGTCTGTATTGGGGAAAAAAAAACAAACCAAATTTGGGGCTTGGGATAAAGCTAAATCCATCTCGATTTGGGCAGCAGGAAAGAAAAAAATATCTCACATTCTCACACAAAACCAAGACTCAATTTCTCTGTTGTGGAAAAAGGCAAAAAACTAAATTCCAATATGTAGTATTATGGAAAAGTGTGAACTACATCCGTTCCCCCACCCCCGCTTGCTCGGAAGGCTACTTGTCAATCCTGACGTCGATCTCGATGGTCCCGCGGTCCTCCAGTACAGCAGAAGTGCCCGTCAACCCTCCGGCTATCGATCTCTATAATCCCGCGGTCCTCCAGGACACAGGAAGTGCCCGTCAGTCATCCAGATATAGCTCTCTGTGGTCCCGCGGTCCTCCAGCGTCCCGGAAGTGCCCGTCAGCACTCCGGATATCGGTCTCTATGATCCCGCGGTCCTCCAGCTCCCCGGAAGTGCCCGTCAGCACTCCGGACATCGGTCTCTATGATCCCGCGGTCCTCCAGCTCCCCGGAAGTGACCGTCAGCACTCCGGATATCAGTCTCTATGATCCCGCTGTCCTCCAACTCCCCGGAAGTGACCGTCACTCTTCCGAAAATCGATCTCTATGGTCCCGCGGTCCTCCAGCTCCTCGGAAGTGCCCGTCAGTACTCAGAATATCCGTCTCTATGGTCCCGCGGTCCTCCAGCGCCCATCAGTCCTCCAAAAATAGATCTCTGTTCTCCCGCGGTTTTCCAGCACACCGGCAGTAGCCGTCTGTACTGTGGGTATCGATCTCAATAGCCCAGCGGACCTCCAGCATACAGGAAATGCAGCGAAAACGTGATTAGTCTGTTATAACCAAGTTTATTGTTACATTTTCTTGCTATCTTTCCTTCTGTCTCCCCAACCTAATTTTCTCAGGTGTTTCCTGTACTCTGTGTTTACTCAATTTGTCTTCCTATGTCTCTCTCTACAGTTCTGTGTGCCTGTTTCAATTGTCTTCTATCCTTTTGCTTTCAGAATTTTCTGCTCCCTCTAGCCTCCCTGCCTAGAATTCGGAGTTCCTCCTTCTCTGTCCTGCATCCTGTCTCTGTTTTCATATTTCTTTTTACATTTTCCTGTCCTTATTTGTTCATTCTTTTCTATGTTTCATGTAACCTGTTGGGTTTTTAAAATTTTCTTTTGATGTCCTCCTTTGCCCAGCTCCTTTTTTTTTTTTCCCTCTTTGCTATATTTCTTTTCCCCTGCTGCTTGTCTTGCCTCTTTCTCCTTGTACTGTTGGTCCCTTCTGCCCCTCTCTCTCCGTCCCTGTTTTTCACACAGTCAATCCTCCACACAGTTGTCCTGCTCTCCACCTCACTCTCTCACAGTGTCCTATTTTCTGGCTCCCTGTCCTACACGTCTATGTCCCTTTGTCCTTTGGCTTCTCTATTCAGTCAGGGCTAGGGATGAGATCCAGGGTGCAGATGGGACAAGGACATCATGAAACTGTGTAAAACAGGTAAAAGTGCCTGCACCAAAACTCAGTCATCAAAGAGGTCACCAGCTGAAGAGGAGCCATTGAACAGTTTGATTGGGCAAGAGACATACACTTGTGTGAACAGGAGCACGAGTAGCTTATGCCACAGATTGTGAGGCTTTAGCAAGCACAGGAAAAGAACCAAGGGTGTCTTTCTTTGGAGGCACACAGATAAAACTTCTTTAAATGGACTCTGTGACAGAACCTTGGCTCCAAACTCTTCTTTGCAGTCTGAGGCTAAGACTGGATCCAGCCATGCTTAGGCTTCTCTCCGAGAAGGAGTTTAGAAAGCAAGAGGGGGCCAGTCTGAACCTTGTAACTCAGCAGAAGGATTTCCCCAGCCTGTTCTGCAGCACTCAGGCCAGTCCTTCTGTCCTCTCTTCTCTCTAGCCATGAATCTACTAGTTGCCTGACCGTCCAACAACATGTTTACTCAGTATAGGTCTCCTCTAGGTTTAATCATCACAGTGCCAATCATTTTTCTGTCTCTCTCGTTCTCTCAGGATATTTCTTCTACCAGTCACAATACCTTCCCAGAGTTTACCTGTGCTTTGCATCCATCCTGTGGTATTTCTGATGGGGCCCTTTTTCAGGTACAGAGTGCTCATTTGTTCCTCTACCTAGGATTCCTGTTTTCAGCCCCCACCCACCTGAGACCATCTGTAGTCCGCTCAGATGACCACCCAAGTTCCTCCTCATCCCCAAGCCTTCTTTCATCCACCAGCCCCCCTTGACACACCTCTCCTCACAGTCACAACACCTTCTGATACCTTCCTCAATCCCCACAGTGTCTTGTAGAACTGTCTCTCTTTGTCTCTTATTCTGTCAGAGCCCCCTTCTCTCCTTGCTATGCAGAGCTCCTTTATCTTTCTCTGCCATCGAGTGTATCTCCATGGGGTTCCTCTCTCACTCATTGATCTGCGCCTGCTCAGATGCCCTCCTGAGACTCCAAGGCCCTCACCGTGTCTTGAAGCTGCCTTTTCTTCCCCTGCCCCCTCCTAATGGCCATGCTCTCCATAGCAATGTCTTCCAAGTCCTTTCCCATACTCCACAGCACTCTCATTGCACTTTAACTCCGTTTTAGTTTTAGTGCTCCACAGAATGCTCTTACCTTACTGTTTGCTGTTTAGGATGCCTCCATTCTGGCCCCAATTCCCTAACAATATCTGTACTGTGTTGAAATCCTCTTCAGAGTTTCACATCTCTGGTGCTTCTTTG
>VZRU01002890.1:77085-231780 GCA_013398155.1 Pedionomus torquatus | reverse complement strand
TTGGTTGGTTGGTTGTTGTTGTTGTTGTTGTTGTTTGTGTGTTTGTTTGGGTTTTTTTGTAAAACTCCTAGTTACAAATATTGCTCTGTTTAATAATAGCAATTCTTGCTCCAGGCTTGCTTATGTCCACAGTAGTTTCCTGGAGTCATACTTTTCTCATTATTGCCCTATGAAGAAGAGTGGGAGTCCATAAACGGACACTGTTGCAGCCACTCTTGATCACTACATCTGGTCTTTCATGCTAGCTGCTTCACCTTCTACCTTGCTTCTCTGAAACTGGTCCAACATTCCTCTGAGTTTCTCATGTTTATGGATTGGAGAGGGTTTCTAGAAGTACTCTAAAAGTACCCAAAGGGAACTGCATTCTCCAGGTCTATCTCTTGAAGCTGTTTAGCCTTGTATTTTTGTCCCCTTGAATCACATGAGTCTTACCTGATTTTTTTTTTTTTTGACTCCTGGCACAAAATTTGAACATCTGGTCTTATTCTGAGAAGTCCTTTGAAGCTGTATTTCACTTATATTTCGACTTTCATGTGCATCTACTCCCCTTCCTTCTATTTCCTTCTGCCAACCATTCCCTCCTCTGTCTGCCCACTTGTCTTGGCTTTTCCTTTGATGTTTCACTTACCCATGAGGATTCTCTCTCTGTGTTCCAGCTGGGTTTTTTTGTCTTCACACAGATCCCTTGCTGAAACACAGCTCCACGTTGTCCTTTAAACAATCTTCCTGCAAATAAGTTACTTAGACACACACACATGTGTGCCCATCTTGTAAAATAAGGCCCTGCCGGTAGAAAAATAGATTCTATTTCGGACTTAATTTTCCTTTTGCAAAACCATAAGGCCCTGCTGGTAGAAAAATCCATTGTTCTCTGAAGAAGATAATATTTTAATGTAGCAAATGTTTTTCCACATGACCAATACATAATTTTTCCTGTGAAACGTGAAAAACTTTATTTGTGAGTGGGAGCAGGTGCAACAGATCCCCCACAGAGCTATAAATATAAACTGGAAAAATTGTCTTAATATCTATTCAAGAACCAATCTGCTTTAGCCAGCTTGCAAAGTACACTGGCAGTTAAAATAATCTACCAGGCGTTTTGTGTGGAAGCTACTGACTGATCTGAATATTACTTAATGTCATTGACCACACTCAAAACTTCCATCCAAACACTTGGATACATCTCTGTAATAGAGATGATATATTCTTTTATCAACAGTGCCCAGATACATGCTACTTTTATTTTAGATTATTAATGCAATGGTTCAAAAGGATATAAGTCCTGTTTTCATGAAAGAACAATATGTACCTTTATTTTCTAGCAGAGAAAGAAACTTGTAACTCTGCAATTTACAACAAAAGACCATACAAACATATCTCTCTAGATGTCCATAAAACAAGGACTCTGCAATTGTTTTCTAGAGAGAAAGCAGGATAAGCCAGCAGTTCTGATTCCAGTGGGTACTTCAGAATTGCAACACCTGCTTTGCCTGAACACAATTCTATCAAATTGTTTACACTGTCAACAACTACATCACCTCTCCTACAGCTGGTTCATTATACAATCACAATGATCAATTAAATCTATAGTCTCATTCGACTAATGGCTGATAAAGATACAGGCAGGATCTCAGGAATCATCTAGTCCATTACCCTGCAACAAGCTAGGAAGAAGGAAACCCAATCCACTCCTCATCAATGCTTTTTCAATCTGTCCTTAAAAAGCTGTGACTGTGGGGAGCCTGTGTTCTCTCAAGGTAAGCTATTGCAGTGTTAATTATCACCACTGTTACAGAGTTTTCCCCAATGTATGTCCTAAATCTCTTGATCTAATTTAGACTCATTACCTCTTGTCCTGTTCGTTGTAGATACAAGGAACAGATAATTCTCATTCTCTTTGCAGCAATCTAGTCCATGTTTATGTTTTTCCATTGTAAGGTCATATTTTCTAAGCCTCTCTGTCTTTTGGTTACAGGCAATGATTTGCCTGAGCATTTATACACTTAAAACAGGTTTGGATAAGACCTCCTGCAAATTTGGAAACCAAGAGATAAAATCTTTCATGCAAGGTTTAATCCAAGTTGGCTGCATAGTAAATGTTAGAAGCACCTCGTGATTCTTCACATAAATCTTGCCTAGAACAGGAATAAAACCTTATAAATATCACGCTTGTAAACAGATTTCTTCCTGAATGAACAGAAATCAGATTCCATGATTATAAAAAATAAGGCATCTTTGGCAGTCTGACCTCAGTCTCTGCCAGTCTCCTAGTAATGAAAATCATAATAAACTGATAATTAAAGCTTTCGTTACTAAACAATTAGTATTTGGGTGTGTCTGAAAGTGCTTCATGAGGGAACATTGAGCCCTCCAGCCAAGAAAGGAGAAGCAGGAGGTGGGGAGTGGTTGTAGCTGCAGATTTCACCCTGTAGCAGGAACCCAGGTTCAAGCAATGGAACTGCTGCCCTGCTGAAGGCTGCTGCTTGCCACTCCACTTCCAGCCATCCTTTCTTCACACCCTGGTAGATAAAACTGGTAACCTTCAGGCTTGCTAAGATGCAGCGGAGGAAGATTCTCTTCTATCAGGCGTCAGCAAAAGAAATATAATGGATTATTGTCAGGGAGAGGAAGGGGCTGGCTGGAGACAGGTTCAGGCCACAGCATAAATTGATGGTGTGGAAGCTCACAACTCCTTCATAGTGCTCTTCATAGGATTAACTGGTAGTAAAAGCTGCCAAAAGGACCAGTTCCTGAGAACAAGGGCATTGCCATTCTGGAAAAGCCTTCCCAGACAATCACAAAATCTTCTTACACAAATATAGTAATATTTTTTATCTGTATTAAATGGAAAAGATGGTAATGTTGTTACTCTTGTTAGCAGTTCATTCACACTACAATGAGAAGGAAAGTTTAATCACTTGAAAATCATTAATCCGAGTTTCCCACAGTGCTCAGAAAAGACATAATTTTTTCTCACAATTTGCAAGCAAATAATGCTACGAAACATCCCAGGACTCATTGCAGTTGAAGAGCTGTGGAACATAACCAAAGAAATTCCAGTGATACATCCAAGTAAAGATGCACTGACCAAAAAATGTCGCGATGTTAGATGGCTTTGCAGCACTAATTGATCAGACCTGGGCTAAGCTGTGGCCAAACCCTGTGTTAGCCTTTGGAGCACACTTTGGAAGTAGAGTCATACCCCAGGCTGGATACCTCAGCAGGCTGATAGCAGATCTAGCTAAATGTGAAATGTTCACCAGTCCAGGTTAAAAATCTTATAAATGGTTTAGGAAAGTTTTAGCTGACACTTGAGCCTTCTCTGGAGAGAATGCATGACTTTTCACAGAAAGCAGTGGGAGCGTGGGCCAGCTCTATAATACAGCAGAAAAGGCAGAGTCAAAGACAAGAAAAATGAGACAGGCACATTTGTCAGTAAGGAAGCGTTCATTAAGGAAACAATTCTGTTCTGTAACGCCCACAATAATTACAAGGATGAAAAGGTTAGACTGTTGGTGTGCCCAGATATATGGATGAATACTTTCTTTGTCTTTGAAAGAGGAGCTGTTTTGTGTTTTCTGTTTATTCACAGACTACCCCAATCAGTTCTTCCCCAGACTTGGGCTGCTGTCCCTAGGAGAGCACAGAAAGTGGTGGGAAACCTGGTCGTGTGGGAACAGCGTGGTTTCTTATGTCTACTAGTTACCCACTTGTAACTAAACTATAAGTAGAAAGTATATGTGTAAACATAGTATAGCAACACGATCAAGCCATTTCAAAACCAGTCACACTAAGGTTATTTTTAGAAATGTTCATAAGAATCTGTAAGCACATTCAAAAAGCAAACTCTCCCTTATTGTAGAAAACAGGGCACCTCACTGAGCAAACGTGATTAAAGAGTAAGGTATGCAATGAATAATATTAAAACCAACAGATTATAATAAAATATGACCATTAAATTAAAACTAGAATTGTTCATGTTTCACTGAATCATCCATTTTACCACTGCTGAACAAATAACATGCATCACTTATTACTCATATTAAGAAAATCATAAGAAGGCACAGAAGTGTTTTGTCCAAATCTTATTAAAGTCAAGGGAGTGTTTATCAATGCATGTCTGGAGCTGAGGCTAGAGTATAAATTCATCCTATAAAGTTAGCAGCCAAGTTAAAATCATTAGGTACCTGGAGTTTAAAAGACTATTTGGAAGCTGATATAATTTTTTCAACTTTAGCTTGAAAAGAAGTTTTAAATATGTATGGATTTTAGAGATAGATTGAATGATAATTTGTTTCAGATGAAGTTTAACGAACTTCAACTAACATAGAAATTGAGTGAAGTTTCTATTCTTTTGTTTCAGCAAGAATAGAAATAGAAAGCTAAATGGAAGATTAGAAATAGAAAGAAACCTGACATGCATCAAATATATTTCAGTCTTCTGGTCAAGTACAGATTAAGGTTATATATATTGTAATCTCATTAATCACACTCATAAACATAACTTAATTACACCTTCATCTTCAGTTTCTCAGCAGCAGTGCCCTTTTCTAGTACTAGGGCACTCTCCTGTCATCTCAAACAAATTTCTGATTCCTCTTATCTGTAAAGCATTGTCTTCTCTAACTCTCTCACCTCTTAGCTGTTCCAGAGGAAAATTTAACCTGTTCTTTACCACATTTTGGCAAGATGTAACCTCACCATGCTTTCATGGCAAGAACCAAAGTGATTCATGAATAGATCCTAAAGGACCAAATATAGCTCCAAACCCTGGTTGAACAGGGACAGAGGTCAGTTTTAAAGTCTGTTGGTCAGGACAGTGTTTAGATCTTTGAGTTTATGGTTTATGGATACTTTTTCTCCATCCTCTCCATCAAGATGCTCAACTGAGCCTTCAGTTACAAGCCCTTCCGTTTTACATTTATGAAATGTGAAGAAAGTCTCAAGTGATGCTTGTGGTGATTAGAAACGGTTCAGCCTTCATAAATCAGATGGAGTGGGCTTTATAGCACATATAAGGGTGTCCACTTGGAATATACCTCAGTCAAACAAGAATAGTTTTTAAGCTTGTACGTTTAAGGCATTACGTGAATAGTATGCACTGTTGAATACAGTTAATTTGGCTTATATCCTGGCATTAGTATTTGGTTGAAGTAAACAATTCTGTAATGATACAAGGATTATTAAATATTCTATGAACAGCTATTTATATTCTTCACCATATGGTCTTTCAAAAGCAGCAGTGTATATTAAAGCACTCTATTATCCATAAGGTACAAAACAGAAATCAGCCTGACTCAGATGCCCAAATTAAAACACTGTCAGTCTTCGGGGATTTCAAGATGTGGATCTACTTGTAGCCACCTATGTCCTCTGTTAGGACATAGGCAGCTTTGTGGAAGGAAGAAGGAAAACAGAGAACCAAACTATAATAAGCTATTAGCTAAACAGAACCTGGGCTCCTGCCACTTGCTGCGTTCACTGAGGGGATGGAGGAACACAAGGTACCCCCCTTCTTGCATGCTTTATCACAGGAGTAGGTCAAGTAGACCACACAAGAAAGTAAAGCCCTGAGCATGTTCTCAAAAAAGCAGTGAAATAAGCCTTTTTGGCCTGGCCAAGCATCTGGGCAATTAAATTCTCCAAGTCCTACAGTTTAATTTGCATTTGAAGTAGAAGATGCTTTCAGGAGTCACCTTGTTGATTAGAAGTAACAGTTTTTTTAAAATGACAGAATGATAAAAGATTCCCCAAGATGAAAATTAAACTATAAAACCAGATTATCAAAGTAAAACTAAACATAACTAGGTTGTCAGGGTGACCTCTTCTGAGCTAATGATAGGCAGACTAACTCCCCTGGCATTACTTCAATGTTTGAGAGTTTTTGAAAATTTTTCTCCCATTAGCCATTAATTCTACAAAGGTAAAAATGAAGAAAACATCTGGACACTTCAACAATAAAGGCAGCTCACCTGCAGAACTTTCTTCTAGGTTCCTGTATAAAAATATTTACTTGTCTGTGAAGTCCCACCAAATGTTCTGGCTCTACTAGCATTAGCTTTCATATTCAAGATTTGTTTATTACCTTAAAGAAATGGGAAATATGAAGTGACTCCCCAGTTGGGCTTGCACTCCTAAATCACTTAGACATGGAAAATATATTTTGAATACATTTTTAAAGGATAATTTGAATGGCTTAAATGGGACTAGAAAATGTATGTATTACAGTGAAGGAAAAATAAAAAAGGTTAGATTTCTGCTGGGTGAGGTATCCTACAGAAATAAGAGAAGTTAATTTTCATTTCTGCTTTTTTCTTTATATTAGACTGTCATCTCTCTGGGATGATGCTCATCATCTTAACATATGTGTCAAGTACAGTGGTGACCTGAAACTTGACTGGGCAGCTCTAGCTGATCCCTTTCATACAAGACTCTGGAGGCACAGAAAGCATGGCCTGCAGCTAGAATCTATCATCATGCTACAGAGATGTTCAAAGAAAAAGATCCACACCCACTCACCTAGTTGTAACTGAGCTTTTGTTATTGCCCTGACTGCAAAATGCAATAAAAGAATAGCATTTAAAAATGGATTCTTATAACTCAGAGTACAGATAATTTGCTCCTGGAGAGGGTCTATTTATGGACGGTAAATTATTAACTAGTACATTTTCATAAGTTTGATACACTAGCTCACTTCCTTCTAGCTATGGTTCAGCAACAACATCTGAGTCCTCAAGGTGCCAATCTGAATCATCATGTCCCTACCTGCCTGATTTGCATGTACAATCAGACGATTAACAGTGCATTTGGCTTGCTGTCCTCGTTGGCTTTTGTTTGCAAAATGCTCAGATAAACTTTGAATGTAGAAGTTATGTTTGTAATAGAGAAACCTGCCTTTTGCAATTTATCATTCTTTACTACGGATGTTTTGGAATGAACTTAAGTTTCTCTATGTGAACAAACAGTCCAGAAACAGCTATGTTGTTTCCTCAATGAATGACGATGAAGGTGATCAGCAATTTCCAAAGGCAGTATTTTTGTCACAACTCTTCCTGAGCACAGAAAGATAAGGCACTGAAAGTTATAACTTCGCCTAAAGCAATAACTATTTTCAAACTCACCCTGATTACCTGTGCTCCTAGGCTTACCTCAGTATATACACTGAATAGAGACTGCTTTTTAGTTTCGATGCTATCTGTACCATTACAGAAGAAGAGATCAATTTATATGTAAAAATAAGAAAATGATGTATCATATAAAGGTGAACAAAAGTCTACTTACCAACTTGTGCTGTTTTGCCATACAGGAAAAGACTGTTTTATTTTTCTGCCAGTGATAAATTATTTTCACTAACACCCAGCAAAGGAAGAATACATAAAAATACAACATGTGCACACACACAAAAAAATCCTATTCCACGTGCCATCCTGAAATAAATCCTCTCTCTGTGTGAGTGGGAAGTGAGGATTTATTTCAACAGATTTACATTTACAAAATGCAAAATCTCCTAACCAAATACCCCAGGTATGGTATCACCCCAGCTCACGTAGGCGGATGGTGGATTATGCATGAACTAGTTAATGCCTCTGTATTTTTGTGAGTTTTTATGGCCAATATCCAATTAGACAGTGTTATCCCCATAGGTCACCTTGGTCACCACCAAGCCCCAAGAGCTCAGCCAACTGCACGAGCTTGTTGTCTTGATTGTTATGTGATGCTGCCACAACTGTAATTAGCTCTCAAATGCAGACCACATTTTATGGAAGAAGTGGAGTGTCTAAATTCAACTAATCTGAAGGAAAAGTACACCTTCCAATGTGACTTATAACCTGCAAGCTGCATATATTGCAGGAAAGTCCCTTTCCTACTCTTTTTAAGAAGCTGACTGCCAAAGGTCTAGCTCTCTTGATGTTTCATCCATTCCTTCTTTTCCTGTGGAACCCATAGTTCAAAATGAACTAGGCATAAAAGGGCAAATCATGCTTTTGGGGAGTCCTGGCTCTGCATGTAGTAAAAGTGGGAAGCTGAAACTCTCCAAAGTGCAGAACATTTGTCCCCAACCCTACCACCCCCCCCCAAAAAAAAAAAAAAAGAANAAAAAAGACATAGCTTTGAGGTTCTTCACTTTCTATGAAAATACCATGGGCGGTCGCTGATGCATGGATGCATCTATTCCTCCTCCTCCCATCTGTACCACTGTGTACCTCAGAGGGCTGGACTAGGCACCAGAATGCTTTTTTTTTTGAAAAGGAATTTTGCTAATGTCCTAAATATCTCAATGACATCTGTCATTTTCAAGAACGTCATGCTGGAAATTCAATATGATATTTTTTTTTAATTTCAAATCACTGTCATTGTGCTTCTGGGATTTATTTCCAGAAGTGTTTTTTATTTTACTTCTGAATTGAAACAAAAACTTATTGGAACAGTGGATTTTCTTGTTAAGTGGCATTATTCTGCGCTGATTTATAATTTGTGCTTACCTTCTGCTCAACTCATCCAAAGTGTTTCACTGGTGTGATCTCTTCAAGAGACTGATCTTTAATTGTGAGGGCAGCTGTACCATTACAAGATACAAGCAGCAAAAGAAACCAGCATTGAAATGTCCCAATGCATTAGTAGTTTGGAAGACAGACATGAAAACCAGCAAACCCTGACGCACGCAGAGCAGACCCAGTTTCCTATGCTCTGCAGGGTGCTGTTGAGTACCTACAGCAAGGCAAGAAGAAGCAGTTGAAAGAACATATGATTTTTTAAAAGAATTTGAACCTCTAAGCTTAACCTTTATATAGGGCAATATTTAGGCTACACGAGG
Source organism: Pedionomus torquatus (assembly GCA_013398155.1). Taxonomy (NCBI): domain Eukaryota; kingdom Metazoa; phylum Chordata; class Aves; order Charadriiformes; family Pedionomidae; genus Pedionomus; species Pedionomus torquatus. The sequence continues at coordinate 222,965 of VZRU01002890.1, read as the reverse complement.
ACAGATTTTATCCATGTTCCGTCTTAAAGCTGTTCAAGTGAAAGAATAGCTTTAGAACTTGGCCCAAATGTGCCTGTTTTTTCTTCCTTCCAAAAAGCCCAAAAATAATACCACTGACCCTTTCTGGGAAAATTATGGATGTGATTTCTTTTTTAGGAAAACATTTTGGTTCCAATAATCAGAACCATCTGTCTCACAAAGTTTTGTTTGGTTTCAGACATACTGTGCAATGGTGAACACTGTTACAGAAAAACCTGTAAATGATATACTGCTGTGGGAGCTTTAAAAATTCTGGGCAAAATTCTCTGCTGCTCTAAATGGATGCAGTTTCGCCCCATTACCCTGGCAGAAAGTGTAGCCTACTGTGTTTCTGATGTCAGCAAATAAAAAGACAAGCCACTTGAAGAAATATCAGACTAACTTTTAAGCCACTGCATGTGTCATCTGCAATAAATACTGCACTGTAGGCTTTCTAATTACAATAGTTTTTCTCATTTTATTGTCCATACAGGACTATACTGTCCAGACAAGATGGGAACAAAGGTAATTGATTTTAAGTCTAAATTGTAGCAAGCAGAGAATTTGATTTTGTACTGGAGCTTTGGAGGGTTTACGAGGTTATAACAGAAAAATCATGAGTAAGTGTAAGAAACACAGCAGAAGAGGCGTTATGCTGAATTATTGTTAATTTCAGCAGTCATGGAGCAAGGTCCCAGAGATACATTAACCTATTGAAATCAATGGGAATCCATTCAGGAGAGATCTTCTAAGTCCCTTATAGATACACATTCATACTTACTCATAAACTCCTGTCCTTGAAGAAAAGCATAATGCAAAAAGAATCAATCCAAAGAGGAAATTTCATATATTGATTATCTACTCTATTCTTGGTGCTACAAAGCATTGTTATCCAGAATTGGATCAATTTTTATTATTACATTTTGCTAACACAGACTAAGAATGTAACACATTCATAGCCATTACAAGACATATTACTGTTTAATTTTTTTTTTGTCTTTTCCGGTTTTATCTTCCTCGATGGGAATATAGGTACTGTTGGTAACGTTATAATGTTTACATCACAAAGGGGAGTAAAGTCTGATCTTAAATTGTCTAACTTTTATCAACATCACAATCTTTGCACATAAGGCTTCTACTATTGGGCAGTTTACAGCTTTAAAGACGTTGATTTGACTGAGAAAACAGCTTATTAAAATCCGATATATATATATTCCTGTCAGTTCAAGACAAGGAGCCCTCAGGAGAGGCTGCAATATAAGCAATTTTTGTGTGATTGTGAGGTCAGTTTCCCCCCCTACACCAAATTTGCTCTGTAAAATGTGGTAAAAGGGATTTTTCCTTTCTAGGCTGTTGGCTGGATCTTCAGAACATAAAACTCTAAAGAAACACTACTCGACAAAAAAGGATTAGAAGGACTCTAATACCTCTTTCTTTTGTCTCTTAAGATCTCCACAAATACCAGCTAGACCAGTACACACATAAGTTCTTCCCCATGAGGATCCACAACCCACGATGAATCATAGAATGGTTAAAGTTGGAAGGAAGTGTATAAATCGCCCATTGAGTTCCAACCCCCTGCTGTGGGCAGGGACACCTCCCACTCCAGGAGGTTGCTCAAAGCCCTATCCAGCCTTAAACACTTCCAGGGATGGGGTATCCACAGCTTCTCTGGGCAACCTGTTCTGATGTGTCACCAGTAAAGAATTTCTTTCTAGTATCTAGTCTAAATCTCCTCTCTTTCAAGAAGCAGCAGCTTAACCCTAGCCAGTCAGCAAAGCTGAAAAGGTTCTGGGCACTAACACAGATGCCAGCTAGCAAAAAATACTAGGGAGAGTGTCTGTGTTTGGAAAAACACAAACATTTGGTGCCTGGTCTTGAAAAGGGTCATTCAGCTGTAACAAACCATTGCTATTCAGCTCTTTTGTAATGCCAGTTGGCTCTGGGCAGAACTGCCAAGCAGAAGGAGGTTTCCGCTCCAACCCTTATAGAGCCTGCAGTCTGCCGTCCATCAGGGAAGGGAACAAAGCACGGGCAAGAGTGTGAGCCAGCCCTTGGCTGGAAGGGAAAGCTAGTGAGAGCCAGCTTGCCCTGTGGCAGCACCGTGCTCATGAGAGCAGCAAGCTTTCATTTAACTCCTCCAATTAAAATACAGCATTGTCCCACTGTATCAGCTCCTGGATCATCAGTCATCTCAATTTCAATGACAATTTGGCAACATCTCTCAGCCAGGCATAATGAAACCAATTCCCACTTTGAGAAACAATTTACCCTCTTTGTGAAAACAATTGAATAAAGTCCTCTTCAGCTTCTCCATAAACCCAGTGTCCTGAACTGAAACTCTGCTCAAGAAATCGTGCCTCTCTCTCTGTGTATTACATCTTCTCTTTATGGAAGCAGAAGCTGGAAGATAAGCAAGAACAACAAGGCAGATTCAGCAACCTTTTCTCAGCCGTGAATACTACCCCCAGCCCCTTCTGCTAATCCTAACTGGGTTTAGACTACAGTGTTACCTCCCTCCTCACGTCTCAGGTTAAAAGCCAAAAAGCTGAAGAAAAGTATCAGATTGTGTTCAGTCCCCAACTATTTTTGTATTATCTGAAAAAATCCTTTCCCTGCAGTGGAGCAAAAAGCAAACTTTTCCCCTGCAAAAGCACAGAGAAACAATTCACTCCAGTTGTCACAGCATCAGTGTATGTTGTCAAGGCTCTTTGAAGCCACCTGCTAGAGAAATATACTTTGAATCACTGTATCAGCATTCATTTTCCTTGATTGTATCTGAATGTGTTTGGCTCTGTTTTTACAGCAGTGCACACTGATGCTGTATGAATCCCTGCTTCTGCAAGTGAAGTTTACACATATTTCTGGCTGTTAGACATCTGTTTCACATGAAGAATTTAAGTCCTTCTGTTTTTTGTGCTCCTTCCCCTTTCTTCTTTGTGTTATTACTGTTATTATTACCAGCATTGTTATTAAGTCTGAGGTGGGAGTTTAGGTGAAAGAGCCAGTGTATGTGCCAGAGTTAGCAGCTCTACTTCATACTGGAGAGCAATGTACTGTGTTGGACTAGTTCATGCCATGGGAAATTAGATTGCTCCAAATACTCATGAGGTGTAGCCACCATTTGAGACTCAACTAGGTACCAGTAGAAGATGTTGGAATAAATTTTAATGCTTTAAAGAGCACATAGCCCATGTTTCTCTTTGTAGCCAAAGATTTGCCATTTCCTTTAATGAAACCAGGTTTAGAAACCTTATTAAATACAGCTCATTTTAATCATCTGTATGATGCCAGGTGACTGAAGAAAGTAAATATAAAGGAAACACTCTAGTTTTAAAAGCGGTGAGATAAATTAACCAACAATGCAAAGACGCCTTTCTCAATGGCTTCTCACTGAGGATCATACTCATAAGCATTTATTCTAAGACACTGAGAAGTTTAAACACCTGAGTGCATTCTGTACTGTCCTTATGACCATCCATTAAGTCTAAATTCTTTGTTTGTCTTACTCCCTGAACCAATCCTTGGCAAAAAACCAAAATTCCATACATTTTCAGTTTTCAGTAATTCACTAATAGAGTAAACATAATAGAGTAATTATGTAGCTGCAGTGAATTGTTGATTGCAGTTGGCAGGATTGTAAGGGTGAAGAGAATGATTAATTTTGTAAGCTAAATTTTGTTATAGAAAGAGAAGACATGTAGAAGATTCAGGGTGCTGGAGGTCACAGTGGGGAACTGGAGCACTGCTAATTTCTGCATCTGTTGGTGGCACTGTGGAACACAGAATTTACAACAATATTTTATACTGAAGACTTTACAAAGGCATTCAGCTCCATTTCCAAGGAGGAAAGCTCCATACCAAAAGCATGCCTTCCAATCCCATATTTTAAGGATGGCCATGCTTTCTATGCAGAGAGATCAATGAGAATAACCTTTGCCTTGTTTGGGATTTTTTTTTAATATTCTGTGCATCTACTTAGGCACGAATATTTGGTTTAGCAGTGGTTGTCTGAAGTGGATCTCTCGTTTACTTTGCTCTTCTTACTGTGCTCTAGGTTTTGGAGCATGCGAGCAGCGTTCCTTCTGAATGAAACCAAATCAGAAGGTATGCTTCAGCTGCCCATGTAGTATACCTCAGCCATCAGTGGGAGTTTGGATTTGCTGGAGTGGAGTAGGATTAGCTAGAAATAAAACCCTTAAAGGTGTAGAGATGTGGAACTCTGGTCCCTGACAGCAACTGTTTCTTTCTAGAGATTTGCTTTATCAGGCAGCACCGCTTGTGAATATATCCTCAGATTTTTTCTGAGATAACTTTCAACTTTTAACCACTATTCCCTTCTTCCCATATATCCTGGTCTATGTGACTGTTGCACTCCAGAAACTCTATAGAAGATGATGGCACAAGGACAGAGGAAACGGGGACTAATTAAGGTGTCTAAAGTTCTTTAGCCTTGCCTTGAAAATCTGTGCCTTTGTGAGCAAAGATCCAGGTTCATAATGTTCAGTTAGTTGACATTGACTCAGTTTTACTGTCAAAAACATTGCCAACCCATAAATGAAAAAGCCCATAAAGCAAGAGCAGGTAAGATTGAAAAACCTAGAATCAGAGGGCTGATTCGGGAATAGTCAATAATTGAAAGTCTTGAGAGATGAAAGCTGACATAAAAGCTATAAGAACCTGTAGAGAAAAGAAAGCAAGTAAAAGCTGAGTGAAAATAGCAGTTCGGCGAAAATAAGGATCAGCCTGTTCCAAGTAATGAAGTTCTCCCCCAACATATTAAAGATTACTTGTTCATCTGAGACTTGTCTATAGTGCCTGGAGTGATGAGGTGGGGGTAAGCCTGTGGATGTTTGACCTAGTAGCATGTTAGTCCCAGTGATTTATTATGTCTGTTAAACAGTAAATGTTTGGTGTGCATTCAAATTCTGTAAAGTCCTGCTTTCAAAATGCACAAATAAAGTAACTTAGAGAACTGAGGTTTACATTTCCTATGATCTGAAACTGTTTTTAGGCCACCTCAAATCCAAAGTCATATCTGTTTCCTTTCTTGACAGTTTTCCCCAGGGAGCCAATTAAACTTTGAGAATGAGAGCTAGGTTCAAATTCTGCCTTACGCATCACTTACAGACTTGTTAGCCAAGCTGTAGCTGCTGTATATTTGTACATATTTTTTTCCAAGCTGATGCTTGAGTTGGAAAAAATCCACCTGGGTCTCTAATCCCAGGTTGAGTTTGCAAAATGAAAATAAAAATGTTTTTTCCCTGTAAACTGTACAAATTGGGTTTGCAGTTGTCACGTAACTATGGCCATGGAAATGTTTGAAGATGAGTTTTGCATTCATTATTATATATAGTTATAACAAGCAGTTCTCCCTTGCTATATTTCTTTCAGGGACTGAAGCATTCCTTCCACCAGTGTCAGAAGCTGCTGGAGTGTGTCCCAAAACCAAAGAATTGATGTTTGTATTCAATCTGATAAAAGAGGGAGACCTAAGTAATTTATACTCTTAACGTTTTCTTCAATGCTTCAGCTATCTTGAAGTGATGCAAACTGTATGTACAAGGAAGCCAACAGAGATTATGTTAGAATAAATCAGATCTGGTAGAGTGCTTTTCAGTTTCATGTGGCAATTTAAAGGTTTTCCTTTAATTCTTATGGTAATTTGCCAAAGAAGCTGTTTGCTACAAGGCGGCCATTTGACAGAGTAAGATTAATTTAGTGCCAGAGAAAACAAAAACAAACCCACAGAAGGCTGACAACTTTAAGCTCCCTCTTCCTTTCCAGCAGTTTCATTTCTACCTTCATAAACGTTTTTCTCTTTGTACTTTTATATACAATGTCATAAAGCACGAGTTCCTTACAAGATACTTCTGCAGATTCAGGGAGGGTGAAATTCCTTCCTGAAGCATTTGAAGTGGAAGAGAGCCCTAAGGCTACCCTGTCACTTGGCAGGAGTGTCGTGGAGAGCTCTCTCTGCATGAAAACCTGCTGTCCTCTGGAGAGGAGCAAGCTGTCCCAGAGGGACGATGCCTTGAGATCCTCAAGTCCTAGAGGAGATGTTTCCATACTGCTTTGGGAAGGGAAGAGAGGGCAAGGATCCACAGGATTTTCCCTGCTGGCCTGAAGCATATGTGGAATCTATCAGGAAGTTAATGCAGCATAAATATCATATGGTCAGGGCTCATCTATTGTCATCTTTCAACGACAGACAGCAAAGCAAGCAGCACAGATGGCTGCATTTATGGCCACATTCAGTTCAAACACAAAACCCGTTTCCTGAAACTTTTTGAGTGCTACAGATAAAGGAAGCGATTTACATTTCCCACTGTTACATCCAGGGCTCACTTATGGCAATGTAGTCGCTTTCCATCATGCTTAACAAGGCTTAATCAGCAGTGGGCCTTCAGCACCAGTACTTAAATGGATCTCAGGTTTCACTTCTGCAGTAAAAAGTTTGAATTTCAATGGATTTGAGCAGAGTATAACATGCAACAGGACTCAGTCCACATCCTTTTTTCTAGTGGGCAAGATTGCTGCACTATGACTAGGATCTATTTGAGAGTTTAAAGCCAACCTTCATTCTGACGCACATTATTGCACTCCAAGTAGAATCAATGAAGATTTGAAAATGAATTTTGACAGCTATATTTATTGTGAGAGATGGGAACAGAGGAGTTTCACTGGCTATTTGGCAAGATTATTTACTTAGCTCCAGGAATTTAGTATTTCTGCCTATTTACTAAGTTGGAACCACTTCATCCCACATTGCCTTATTCTGAGTTATTTTGCCATCAGATCTGAAGTCCTACACAACCCCATAGAAGGAGAATACTGCATAGGACGCTTACGTGGTTAATAAGTAACTAAAGGCAGGAAATATAATTAATGTCAATCAGCATGAATTCATAGCATCCAGAACCTGTCAAATCTGATACTTTTTTTCAGAGTACAAAAATGGTTGGTGAATGCAATAATGTTGATATAACTTAGATCTGAGTGGAGCGTATGGGCAAGATAGCACACAGTCCTCTGAACGGGAAAGGAGAGGAACAGAAAATTGAGTGCCGATGAAATGAATTTAGAAGGGTAAGACGACTGACATGGAAAATTAATTCCAAAAAGCAAGTCATCATTAAATGTCTGCTCCAAGTGGTGTCCTTTCCTTTCTTTAATTAAATAATGGAAACTGGAGACACTCTGCATCAAATTGAAGTTATTTCAATCTGTCCGCTCTTCCTCAGTGCAGTACCATGGACTAGACAGCCTGCCACAAATATTATACTCCTGACAAAATGTTATGGAAAGTCACAGGTTGATAAATCACCGATGGTACAGTTCTATAAGATCAAAATGAAACTGCCTGCCACTTGCCAGGCTATTCTGTGAGACCACACAACAGATTCTCTGGCATCCCTGCCACGCTAGCACTTCCCAACCATGGACACAGTTTACAGCACTGATGCATGTTATTAGTAGATCTGTCTTCAGACTCTGCTGCCCCAAATTTCCTGTCACTTTTGGCCATTATTAATTCATCTTTCTTTGTGCCAATGTTCAGTACCTGAACATAGGAATGCGGGGCTTTTTTAGGAGAAATTGTCAGTGGGAAATTTCCCAGTCAGTCACTGTGATGATTTTAAATTGCTCCTTTATTTTTGTTATACCGTTTTATCATCCTGTCATCTTTCTAGTCCTGTTCCCTAATTTTTACACCCACCTCTGATGCTTGCATTTGCAAGTGTTCCTAAAGGAGCTTGATGTTATTTTACGATTCCAAAAGTAATTACATTTAGCAAAAACCTCTGTTTACAAGTGAAAATCAGCTGTTTGCGGTTTACACATCAGCTACGCTGGAGATGCAGGTTCTTTAAAGCAAGTAGCAGGTAGAGATCTTTCTCTTGAGATTAATGACAATCTTTTTTACTGAGAAGTTGGATTACCCCTACAACATCCAGATGAATAATTGCGTTCTACATTATTTTCCTCACAATCTATCCAGAAAGAAACAAAAAAAAAAATAACAGAAGGATATAGTTAGGCAGGTGTGAATTGTGCAAATAGTGGATTTGTCTTGAAATAACCATACAGAAAAATCAGAAAATTGGAAAAATAAAAACAACAAAAAAGATTACATTGTGCCAAAGAAGATTTTTAGATGAAAGAAGAAGAAAGGAGTTTGAATCAGAGTTTGAATCAGCTACTTTAAAACAGAATTCATTAACTTTTTTATTAAAAATCTGTGGGGTTTTTTTTGTTTTGTTTTGTTTTGTTTTTTTTTTCTTTTGGATTTTTGTGTGTGTCTCTGTGTGTGTGTGTGTGTGTTTTGTAACAGAAATATTGATTGTTGGCAGATTTGGGAGCAAAATTGACCAGTTCCAGAAACAATGTCTGTCTCAACTTTACTTAAAAATCGTGGTGAAATAAATTCAAGGAAAGTAGCTTGTGCTGTGTATAACAGCAAAAAAAGCTAACTTCTTTTTTATAAGAATTAATCAAGTGATTCATTTGCCATGGGAAACTCCATTTTAAAAAAGAAAAAAAAAAAAAAAAGATATTCCTCTAGATCTTGAGAAGAGCCTGTAAGAAATGTATAATCTACCAAAACAGTTTGCAAGCAGTGAAATCCAGCACACGCATTTGGGTCATTTTTGTACAGCTGCTGGTGAAATGGAGGTGATGCAAAATGCTAGAACTTTATATCTGAAAAGTCTAAAAAGGATGACTCTAACTCCACCAAATACAAATAAAATAATATTACTAGTGCCTAATCCACACAGAGCAGCCCAGTGCCAGATCATTAGCATTTTAGTGAAAGTACTGTCTAAATCTGCAGACCCTCTGGAGAACTCCATCTGTTCTCATTAATCAGGGCATCTGTTTTGGCAACTAGCTATTAACAAGAATTCTGTAGTCAGGATAGAAAATCCAAAAGCCATTCCTTTATGAATGCTATATGTGGGTACCTTGTTTCATCTTTAGCAGATTTTTTTTTTTTAAATCTTTTTTCTTCTTTCTTGCCCTCCTGCCCTGTCAAATCCACACCTGCAGGTACTTTACTGAATCGGTGCCTAATCTATCTTCATCATAGGGAAAACGTACAGATTCCATCTGGGCGATGAGAAGATGGATGTTTAAAGCATCCTTCATCAGATGTATCAGCCTTGAATAATTGATCTCTGCCTTCACCATCCATGAACACACTCACACTTTTGCTGGCACGGGGCTGAAATCCGGTCCCTGCAGCTATGCTGAGGGAGAATTTGTAAGTTAAAAAAGACATTCCTTAAAGTCCAGTGGCTATAGTGTCACGCAATATCATTTTCTTCTGCATTTTATTGAGATGACCTGAGTCTAACGCATTAAGATAATTGAGTCCGACACACTAAGACAACAACAGCTGTAAACAACCGTTTTTTGGGGAAAAGGGGGAGAATGTTATTCAAAACATCTTGAGATTACCTGGATATAATTTTAAAGAAACAAATAATTCATTGTGTGATCTGTATATCATGACGTATATGAACACATTTCTACCTGCTGTCTTCAGGTCCTGAGAGGAGAAAAACTCCTACTTTAATCTTATTAAATTAAAAATTATCATTATTACAGGTGTGTGGGAATAAAAGGAATGTCACCCTCTTTCCATCTTCCCAACGATAAAACTAAGAGAAAATAAAAATAAAAAATTTTAGAACATAGTGTCTCTCTGCTTTTATAACAAATGTAAATTACTCACAGAGTAAAAAGAACTGATGCGTTAAATTGAATTACGAAGCTGTTTCCTCCATATCCAGTTATTCTTCCTTGATTTGTTACACCAGTAAAAAGGATATTCTTATGAGTAGCATCAACTTCACTCTGAAGTAAAGCACAGTTTGGTGACCTGCATGCATGCTTGGGAATGGGGAACTGGAGTTCTAATTCTGGTGCTGAAACTAATAACTTTGTGGGCCCCAGGCAATGTGTTCTGGCCTTGGATCAACACTCTATCCCTATTCAGCAAAGCATTTAAGTACAAGTGTAAGTACATAAGACTCTCTGGGATTTAAGCAACTGGTTAACGGCTTTGCTGCATTGCAAGGTATTTGTCATTTATTACTGCATCTTTGAATAATAAAGGAGAGGTAGAAGCAACTAGATCTTGAGATGTTAGATGAAGCTTGTGTTAGTTTTTATAACAGGTATAAGAGTATCTCACAAAGCAAAAATAAGCATACAACTTCAGATGCAGAAGTACAATCATTTAACATAAAAGAGAAAGAGATGGTCCCAGGAGATGAGAGCTCTAAAATCTGACAGTTTTCTTTTCCTTGCCAAGCCAGAGAGATTGACAATAACTGCTAAAGAATTTACTTTATTAATGTTCACCTGATACTAATGAAATTGTTAAACTTGTATCGTGAAGTTTCTGCTATACAGAAATACAGTATTTCCCAGAATAACTTTAATAGCTTTCATGTGACTTTTTAGAAGGACAAGTCATTGAAAAACACATCTATCTTTGTCTAGCAGTCAGCACAAGTAGCTTGATCTTTAGAAGAGATGAGCAGTAATAGTTACTGAGATTAGTGGAAGCTGTCATTATTCTGCACTGTGCTAACTCAGACCCTATATTTGTCTCCGCTTCCCTATCTATAGAGATGACAATACCTAGTCACCTATCTGAGGTGGCGGACATCAAAATCAACCATCTGAGATGGAACAGTGAGATTCTAGGGTGCACAAAATGCCTGCCAGTTCAGTGTACTGAAAAAAAAAATATATAGAAAGTGTTTGCTTTTAAAAAAAATAAGTCTAAATATTAACACTTTACATTTTAATAGCAAGTATGACAGTAAGAACTGAAATAACTTCAGAATATATTTGATTTGATGCCAAAGAATCACAGCAATAAAAGTCTTTAACAAAAGAGACTTTCATGAAAAATAATTTTGTCCAATATGTCATAGAAGAGTTCTAGTTTGAAAATAAGCAGGTGTGTAAGATATCCTAAAAAAGGACTTAACATCTGGAGAACGCATACTCACTTTACAAGCTAAATATAATCAAGCCTCTCATTTTCCTCATGTATCTGTTTAAGCCCACAAAATCAGTCAGAAATTCAAAGGCTGGTTAAAAACCTCTTTGAAGAGTGAAAAATTAGATAGTTCTTCACCATTTGACTGAGGAGAGCGTATGCATGGTTTTGAGGATTAGCTCTATTCCTCACAAGGGACAGAAAAGTCACCACTTGGCTGTGAAAATTCAGTGCTTTGACCAGCAATGATCCTTGTAAGGAGTCTTTAATGGAGAAAGGGTTAGGCAGTAGGATGTACTAATGGCTGTTATAAGGCATGAAAAGATATCTTTTCCTGATGATTCATGAGGAAAAATTTGGAGATGAGGAGTGGTTAGAGAATGTGGAGGATGATACAAGGGAGTTTAGACTTGACAAAGGGGCTGTTTCTGGCTGGTTTTTGCTGTACGAGCCTACACATGGGTTACGTTATGTGCTTTTCTCTTGATGGGGGCTTCTTCCCCAAGACTGCAAGACAGGAAACAGAGACGAATATAAAGAGATTTTGGATCCTAATGAGTAGAAATGCCATGAGAACACCACTTGATTGCTTTAGAAAAGGGTGAGAAATTCCTTTAGAATTTCCTATTTTTCCAATAGAAATTAAACGTGTTTAATGTGCCACAGGACATGTGAACTGGCAGCAGTCACCAAGGAGGCTGCTATTATCACTTTTCTATCTATATAAAAGCCTTATCACTGTCCTTGATTAGGACAGGATGGCATAATATGGCAAACCTTTACTGATCTGCTAGCAATCTCTTTCTTCAGATTAATGTAACCATTTGCAGTCTTTACCTGAAAGCTTAGGGGGAAAAAAACAGAAAATAATTGCAAAAATATACAATATATTCCTTTATGGACCTATTAAATGATGGTAATAATGTATCTTTTTTTTTTTTTCTGTATTGCTATACTTTTCCTATGAGATTGAGTGGTTGGAAAACTCAAAGAAAGTATCTTACAGAGAATCAAAATCTGTCTAGAGAAAATCATCTGTTACTATTGTGGTTCTTAAATACCAAACATCTCTGTTCAACATACAGCTGTTAAGACATACTCAGCCAGCACAATGATAATTGCAGACTGCTTTTGGTGATTGCAAATACAGGTTGTTGGAGCAGAGCTATTTTTCTGCCAAGCATTTGCTTGAAAGTAACTTTCGGTGGTGGCTAGTTTGAGTTAACTGCTAAAACTGATAATGGAATCTTAAGGGAGAAGATTCACCACAGTTACACAGTGTTCGAGTTAAACAGATAATAATCTCTCTTTGCTGAAGTTAGTGAAAGTGCTATTGACCTCACTAGGCCCAGATTTAATTTAATGAAGCTTTAGATCAGCCTTAACCCTGAAATCTTAGTTAAGAAGTGGTGAGAGTGCCTTTATGCAATGTCTCCTTGACTTGATCTTTCATAAAGTTTTCCCAAATCACCTGGAAACTGGTTTATAACAAAATGCTTTGAAGTGCATTTATAAGAAATACTTTGTCTTGGAAAGCCATAAAGCCAGATGGGAAAACATAAGGTGTTTCTATTTTCAATACTCTTAATAGTTATTCAGCATTCTCCTGTATCGTTGCTCCCTTCTTAAGGGAGGAGGGTTTTGTTGTTGGTGGTGTTATTTTTTTTTCTCTTCCCAGACTGCATTGGTGCCTCTCTGATTGCTGCCACAATGCCTATAGTTGGATCAGCCTGAGCTGTGAGGTCCAGCCTCATCATGCATGCTCTCACTGTTCTGGATCCTTTCCCTCTCGGCTCAGAGCTGTGTATTCAAACATAAACTTCTGCATGTGTGATCATTCAGAAAAGCACAAGCCAGAAGAAGCAGTTATAGATACCCAAGATAATGATGTGCAAGGTAATTGATTTATTCATATTCAACAGAGACTAAAGCTTATAAATCAATTTTACCTTCATATAGAAGTGAACTGAATAAAAGTGGCACATATGTTAATAATAAAAATATGAATTATACAGTTTGCCCAGTGAAATATAGTTTCTTTGAGCAGAAGAGAAGTTAACATAACAAAAATTAATATTGTTTCCAACCATGATAATATCAGCAGAACTAAGAAACTTCTAATATTCCATAACTTATATCAATCCATGCGAGTCAACCATGTACTGAGATCTGAAATGTTTTCTTCCTGGGAACTAGCCATTTAGAACAATGTAAAATGTAGCCTAAGAGGTTTGCCCTACACATATTTCTTGTGAAAGGCACTTATTTTCATAATATCCTGTGAAGTGTTAATTCAGTGATGTTCAACTGCAGGCTTCTGAAGTCATGTGCATCCTTTCTGTATCTTAACATTTGGCATGCTTTAAGCACGTGTTAAGGTTCAAGCAAGGGGTATCCTGGTACCAGTGAAGCTCCCACAATAGATGGCAATTGAAAACACAAGCCTAAAGAAGCAGAGACAACTGCTTGATAGGGATGGAGACATCAACAGAAGTAGCTTACCTAAAATCAGAGCCGGATGCCTCACCAAGCCCTGAATAACACTATTTTATGCAGTCTTTGTTTACCAAATTTTATCTCTGCACGAATCTTAAGGAGGCAGCTCTGGTTCAGGCTAAACAGTCTCCAAAGCTAACAGGGCACACTACTTATTTTCTTTCTCAGTATCCATTTAAGTTCTAACGTGTTAGAGAAGTGCAGTTATTTAAATGAGTGAATTTAAAAATAGTATAGCCCCAAATAGCCCTTTCTTTTTCCTTAACTATCCACCCTGTCTGCTCACCATTCTTAAGGAGAATTGGACACTTCAAGCTTTAAAACTCAACAAGGATCTATCACAGTCTGGCAACATCTGTTGTATTCCATAAGTGGAGCTGTTTTATGAGCTCGCCAACATTTGATGTGATAACAACAATCTCACTTCCTCCTCTTTGTGTGGATGCCAACATTTGACGCATGTAGCTGGAAGGTAAATCTGTACCGTTTGAAGAAAAATTATCCTCGTTAGGAATGTTTTGACTCAGATTCCTTGTCCCTTCCCTCCCCTCCTCCCCACACTGGCCAATACTTTTGGTTTGAAACTGAAACTCCTAATGAGAAAGTGATTGTTTCAGTGAAACTTTCATGAGGAAACTGAAGCAGATCCTGAAGACCACACAGCTAAATCTCTCATCTAAGACAACCCAGTTGCCACAGGACTATCTCAGAGGAGACTACAGTGACTGATTTGTTCTCCAAATTGATTTTGGGGAAACATCCACTATGCTTGGAAGACTGACACTGTAGTCTGATGTCCCTTACTCAGATTCAATTCCTTGCTCATTATGAGGTAGAGGAAACATTTGAACTTAGGTCATTCGTATAGCAGAAAATACTTTGGCTACCTCTAATGAATTTGGAGACACTCCTCTCTGTTTCAGAAAGCAAAGGAAATTACATTACAAGTATCTGGGTTTATATTTGATCCTGAAAAATGAAAAAAGAACTAGACAGGAATATAAAAACACAAGTGGAGTGAAAGACAGCACAAAATAATAGAGTTCACAGTTCTTAACTCCAAAAACAAGAGTAAATTCACACAATAAGGGTAATGAGCTTCCAAAGTAGGTTTCAAGTGACTCTGAGAACCTTTGGAAAGGTAGGTAGGGTCCATTTTGAAGAATATTCTAAGGGAAAAGAAGAAAACAGAAAAATTGACAGTTGCTAATAGATCAGAAAACATACCAACAGGATGAAATTAAATAAAAAGATAACAAAGGAAACCTTGCCTTTATAATAGTGCATATTAACTGTAGAATATAACCTGGGCAGAGTAGTACAGGAGAAAGGATCTGGGGTGGGACAGTTAAATTGTGCTTAATTTTCCCCTAATATAATACTAGAGGACTGGATCCCCTACTGTAAAAGGGGATAGGACCATTTCAGATATAGTATAAAATATCTGAGGGTAGGTGCTGTTGGGAAGCACTCACCTGGAAGACTGAATCAAAGGCTATGATTTACTGAAAGAGATGACAAAAGGAACAGAATCCAGTAGAAAGAAAGAAGAGGACTGAGGATTTTGTAAACCCTGGACATTGAGGTAAGGATAAACAGTTTTAAAAGGCATATTTGAAAATACAGATTCAGGTTTTTGTTTATCATTAGTTTGCAGCAGATTAAGTATGATGAAAAATGTAAGTAGTGCTATGCACTGGCAGACCTGCAATATTTCTGGAGGCTTCACAAACAGGCTAGAAAAAAAATATGATGCTAAGACTGTCTCAGATATATTTTATCCCATCACAAAGCTGAGAGCAGAGGGAACGACACCCAGAACTACCCTGCAGCCTTACTTTTCCACATATCTGTGCCTTCACACTTCTGTGGTTTGCGTGCTGAGGAGGTGGCAGTTTGATGGTGAGCAGAAAGTGTTATCCTATAAGGAGTTAACAAACCAGACTGAAGAAGAGGAAGGAAAAGCATCAAAGTCATTCTTCAAAGTTATGCTCATCACTTTTTAAAGCAAGGATACTATGCTATTTTTAACAAAGTTCCTGGAAACACAACATGCTGAATATTCATTATCAGCAATAAAAGCTACAAGATGGTGAGCAATATTGTTCAAGTCTTTCTCTTCTTTCTCAAAAAGAAATCTTAAAGCTGTATATCAAATACTTGGATTTGTTTGTACAGTATTTTGCAATTAGAGGTGGCCAGACAACTTTCAGCCAAAGATAACTCTCTCAAAAAAAAGTTGTTAATCATTCAAAGTACATTTTTGTTCAAGATGTAACAGGTCTCATGTCTGGCTGGTTTCTCAATGACTTGCCTGCCACCTCAGCTGCCAAATTGGGAAACGTGGTCAACAACTCCATCAGGGCTTCAAAACTTCTTAGATTTCAGGTGGCAGGGGAATGCAAGCTAGATGGCAACCAGGCACTGAAATTCCCTGTGGAATTAAATTAATTGCCTTTGTGTTGCTGAAAACTTTGCCATCACTTTCAAGAAAAATTAAAATTTTCATGAGAAGTTAAGTCACTGGAAACTTTGAAATTTTCCATATTAATTTGTCTTCATATATGGGCTTGAACAACACACACTACAGAGCAAGGGCACAAGGGAAATTATAAATAGTTGCTTAAGGGATCACCACCCATACATGCAGACCACGAGGAAGTAGTCCTGCTTTGAGGGGGAGAAAAAACAAAAAAAGACCATACAATTAAATAATTTTGCACCTGCAAGGGGACCAAGCTGAGTTTCTGAGGCCATCTAACACATCCTAGGGAAGGGAAGCTTCCCAAGTGCTCTCCTAGTTAATGGTCTTTTAAAATAGATTTTGTGCATATAAAACATGATTTGAGCTCACAGCAGCACATCTCATGACTCAGCATGGCAAACAGCCAGATGAAGATCACAGTCTCACTGCCAACCTCATTTTTCTCGGTCCTGTTTCAGAGCCTGTGGCTACCTGAAATAGATTGCTTTGCAGTAAAGGTAGCCTGCTGTGTAGCACTGCGTACTTCTGAAAATCTGCATCATTTTGAAGAATTGTAAGTCAAAGCAGAATGGACTATCAGATGACCCAACTTGTCTTTCTCTGCAGGGTAGCGGTGTGTGCCAAATGGCTTTGGTTATTGTATCTGCAAAGCCTAAAAGGTCTCATTACCAGTAAGTCTGCTGTCATGCATGAAATCTCACTAGTAAATATTACAAGTTTCATGGGAATTCAATAGGAGCAGTGTATTTTTAAGTATATTCAATCTATGAAAACCTAGACATTGTGAACCATCTATAGCTTGATCAAAGCTGTATCTATGCTTCAAGTACTCTGTGCATATTTTTCTACTAAAGCTTTGAGTTCTTCTTGCTGGTGTGTTCCAAAAATAAGCAATAAGGTGTGCTTTGAGGAAATATGAACAATCCTTTAGATTGCCCAGTTTGCATTTCACCTCACTCCTCCATGGATTATGTCCATACCAGGGATTTCGAGCATTCCCAGAAACATCTACTGTACACCAGAGACTTCCAGTGCACATGTTTGCATGCAGCTGCTCCTTTTTGGATGAGCAAATTAATTTACTAGCCCAGATGTAAGATAACAGTTTGTTTAAGTACTTGGGAATGCTCGTGCTTAGTTTACACGAGGTACATTCCAGTAAAAAATCCAACAAAATTATCAAAGGGTCAAACCGTTCACCAGGCACCAAGAGAGTGGGATGACAAGAACTAGACAAGAGGATGAAGGATGTTATTATTCAGTCATGTTTTGTCATATACATACATATCTATATCACATGAAGATGTAACTACTTAGTTGGGAAAACCCCACCCTCCTGGCATACCACATTTAAGCCTGACTTGCTGTTAATAACTAAAAATTCCTATTGCAGAAAATAGCTATCTTTCACTTTTGCAAAGATCTTTTATCTTTAATTTGGTTTTGTGGGTTTTTTCACCTGAAGTACAGAAGAATCCCTCCGATCTACCCAGCTGGAAGTAATCAAATTATGTACAAGAGAAGTGTCAGAAAATGCAAATAAATTCTGTACTAGAAATTTTTTCAGTGGTAACCAGAAAAACCCAAAAGAGGAAAATGAAGGGCATGTTGTAGGTACCCCACAAATAGAGTGAGTGAAGAATTGTCATTTTTATTTCTTCCTAGCTGTGCTACAGATTTTCACATACCTCAATAGAATCATTCAACGTTCCTGGATTTGCATTTTCCTTATGAGAACATAGGTTCAGATGTCACTTAGAAGAAGCTTTGAAGCTCGAAACTGTTTTTTAACATTTTTAAATTACTTTGTCTTCTTCAGGTGGAAACAGCCATAGTGATGTAAAATATTTCAAAGACTGAAATTGTTTTGAGTTCTGCATGAGCATGATATGCAAAAAGACAAGAAATTAATGACAGGCAAATGCACTTGGCACTTAATATGGCAAAACAGTAATGACTATCTTATTAGAGAAAGATGTGAGCAAAAAGGTAAAGGAAAAACGTTTACTATCAATATGCATGGCTGTATTTATATTGCCAGTAGGGTTTCAAGTGAGAATAGTGTCCTAGGTAATTAGGAACCTATTTATTTTAATTTAGAGTCAGGCAGAAACAGAAATTCCATTTGTAAATATCTGTAATAAATCACATAAACCAGAGATTTCTTAACAAGTATAACCCAAGAAAAAGACAACGGTCAGGGAAAGACACACTTCCTTCTGTATTCCCAAAAGCTGCTGTCTTTTGAGCCATTATTCCTCCCAGTTCCTTACAGCTGTCTACACTATATTTTTAATTTTCTGTCTCTATTTCATACAAAAAAAGAATTTGTCTCCCATTACAAGTTGAGATGAATAGACTAAGGGGTATAAAACAGATTTTCATCCTTATTTTTTGGTGTGTAAAAACTCATAGATCATGTCTAATGAATAGAGTTTGCAATTGTTTTGTGTAGATTTGGGTTATTTTGTTTACTGGCTTGTAGTCAAAAGACATGTGTAGTTATAAACTATTAAATTCATAAAATGAGTCATCCTCTACAAGAAAGTACCTAAGTCTTGTGAGATAATTCAGCACAGAACTAATTTATAGAAAACCTATAGATCCAGGTAACACTGAATGCCACCTGCAGAGACAGGAACTGGACTATCTGACAGCAAAATTTCCTGACTTCACTGTCCAAGTGATCTGGCATAAGCTGGCACAACAATAACTCCAACAAATGGTTTGTTATGACTATGTAACCCATCTACGTGCTCACTTCCCTACAGACCACACAGACAGTACCCTTCCAGCAGGCTCAGACCCATGCCACAAAGGTCTAGAAACCATAAAGTTCAATCATTCTTCCCATCCAGGCAGACAATGTGGAGTTCACGTGCTGTAATTCTCGTACATTTAAGAAAATTTTCATCTCTCATCAAAACTGCTGTGATCATCTTTGGAGCTGGGATCTCTTTGATATACATTAGGGACATTTTGCTTATAGTAGAAGTAATTAACACGATACCACGGAAACAAAGATTGAACTAATCAGGGAAGGAAAGAAATAGCAAGCCAGGTAACTTCACTTTCACCTGTCTCGTTTTAAGCAAGAACGGGTCTCTGTATTCATCATTTTAGTTTTATCAGCAGGTGGCAAACCTCAGGTAGCCGATGGGCTATATGCTTCTTGCTAGGTTCCTGTTGGGGCTTTCCTTGTAAAGGGTATATTTCATACAAAGGAACGACCATGTCTCCAATGAGAAATTATACATGCTTCAGCTGGAATAGAACTGTCTACAATGTACAGAAATATTCAGAGCAAAAAAGAGAGCACTTAAGAACACTACTTCATGTACAGAATTTATTAAGATGATTTCTATTAGCCAGAAAATTAAATCCCATTACTGAAATACTTGTGAAACATTTATGAAGAATTTGAAAGAAAGACATAAGTACTTTGATTGAGAGTTACTAAAGGATCATTTCATTTTTACAAGTACACAGGAAACATGTGAATTGTAAAGTATTTCTTTATATACAGTTCATTTATTGTGAGCTGTTCTGAGGCTCTCCTGTTATTTTACTGTTGATGGAGATGACTGGTACTGCGGGCTCCTTTCCTTCCTATACTGAAAGGAGCAGCTGAGCTCAGCACACTCTGCTTTCTGTGGATGGTCATATTAGCAATTTGTGCAGGCAGGTCATTAGCATATTATAACATCATACTGCAATGTTTATGGATGAGAACATTCATTATATCTGTTGGACTCTTATGCAAAAATCAAGGAACTGGGAAAGATGCTGGGGTAGAAGTAGAGGTTCCAAGGATCTGAGGAGGGCAGACCTTGTGAGGAGAGCAGCTCTGAGAAGCAGCAAAACACTGGGATGAACTTCAGGATACAGTTGGTTCTTGGGCCAGAAGAGGGAGACTGTGACTTATTTGAGGAAGGGGCTTGTGGAAGGGTTGAGATGAGCCAGAGGCTCCTTAGATGAGAGGATCTGTGAACTGGGGGCAGGTCAGAACCCAGTTTGAAGGGTGGGTCACACAAACCATATACAATTTGGCTTAAGCTTGTATCGTACCCTAGTCATCTAGCATCAGCACACACGCATTAACCCCAGCCTCCTCTCACATATTCTTAACATTTTGAAATTTAGGAAGCCCACAGATCACTCATGGATTTATGGTAAAGGCACAATGAGACTCCTATTTGAATGACATTATGGTATTGTTATTTTTGCACTTGCTTGGGAAGAGACTAGTCTAACAAAGTCATGCAGAGTATCCTTTTAAGTTTTTTGAATGAAAACATTCCTCATTCTTGAAAAAAGGACCACAAAGTCTGAAAGTAGACACAAATCTGCAGCACTGGAATAGATTTTTTTTTTATTCCCTCTTTTTCCCCCTTTACTTTTTTTTTTTTTTAGTCTTACAAAAATAGAGACTGACTGAAACACTTGCATCTGGAGCTGGTTTCTCTCAATTGTTTTTCTTTTTAAGTGTTCAGATTTTAATTGGGATCCAGCTGTTGAATTATACATATTCTAAATAGAGTTGCATTGAAGCTGCCTGAC
The DNA here is from genome assembly GCA_013398155.1 of Pedionomus torquatus. NCBI lineage: Eukaryota > Metazoa > Chordata > Aves > Charadriiformes > Pedionomidae > Pedionomus > Pedionomus torquatus. Next base: position 202,386 of record VZRU01002890.1, on the reverse strand, counting down.
TAGGGTGATGGAGAGTGAGGTCAGGGAAGATAAAGCTAAAATGAATAGCTTAGGATGAGGGTAACGAGTTAAAAAAAAAAATCTAACAAATATGCATAAATAAAATAACCAGAGGGGAGAAAAGAAAACCACAAAACATGGAAAAAGAAAGAAAAATCATATCATTCACAGCTCCTTTAGGAATCCTGAATATTAATTTAATCACAATAGTAATAAACTGTAAGTTTTAAAATACTTATTTCTTGACTCTCTGCCAACAGAAATTTAGTGAAATGAACCCACCATCTTGCAGAGATCTCCAGAGATGAAAAGACTATAGATGTGCATAAAATGGCCTAGATTAATATGATGACACTTCAAAAGCACAAGTTGAGATATTCCCCATTTCATCTTGAGTTGTGAATAATTCATAGTTTTAAAACATGGGGTTTTTAAAACTTAGATGCATAATTATTGAATTTCCTTTGATCCATATTGTTTGTTCAATCAGTTACCAAACATTAGGAAGTATGCTTTAAAATAATTGCAATTTGAGCTTTCTTATATAACAGAAAAGAGGCAAAAAGGAAAGGCTTTAATGTAATACTAAAGCATCCAAACCCATTTTTACAAATAGTTTCAGCAGAGTGTGAAGGCTTTGTGTTTCCTACAAAAGATGAGGGACAACTAGAGGTTAGGTACAGATGATTCAGTTCAGTGTAGCATTCTAACTTTGATTGCATCTTTGATTACAGCTGCCTAACCTTGATCCCAAGTTTATCAGACTTATAGTAGCTACAGGCACTATAGAAAGTGTAGAAGTTTAGTGTTTGCATGGAGTTTCAGTATCTGTTTTTTTAAAGTATAACTTAACAGTTTGGCTTCTTGAAAATCCGTTAATTATACTAAACGTGTACCCTTATCTCTACAGAGAAAGTATTTAGAGATATTATTTAAACCCATGAAACCTGGTAAACGATCCTTCTTTTGTGTTGCTATCCTGCACTGCTCCCGTCAGCCCTACAATAGAAGATGGCATCTAGCCCAGATAAACTATTTATAGTAAAAGTGCTTTTCAGTAGGCTTAATTACAAACTAAGATTTATTAATTCTCCCAAACAGATCGGTTTCACAACATAGATGAACTCAGCTCACTGTTTTTAAGCGTGAGGCAAGACTAGGACTTGAAGATATTTCCCTACTACTGAGCACAAAACAAAGCTATCTTTGAAATCTTTCCAGGGCTCAATGGGAGCGCAGCAATAGCAGCTCCACGCAACAGGGAGCAGCATTCACAGCTGTGCTTTCTGAGCTGTCTGCTGGCCTTAGAAAAGATAGTTATAATCCTATATCCTGCTGTATCTCAGAGAGCTAACACACAAGAGATGGCAGCCCAGGAGCCCTACTTATTGCATGCATGCATAAAGGCCATAATTAGGCCTAAAGAGCAAGAAAGTCAAAGTAAGGCAAAGGAAACTATACTTATAGCACATTATTCATACCTGAAATGAAGACTAACCCCTCTTTGACCCATTATATTTTGTTTCATCAGCTTTTAAAATTTCTCCATCTGAAATCAGCTGAAAGAGATGCATTTGCAGGCATTTGAGTCCAGTAAAACTCTTCAACTTTTGCTCAGTCAGGGCTGTAATTTGTTTGGGGGAGCAGTAATCACCTAGGAACATGTGAAACAATGTTCTTGACACTGGACTGACTGAAAGACATGAAACTATCCTGCAGAATGCCTCTGCAGTGACCTCAGTTTTTGGCAAACACGTTTCCATTTCCTTCCAAATGTGCAATCTATTACTCCCCAACTGATAAAAACCTCATGGTTCAAACCCAGCTATGTTAATGGAGTCATTCCTCTCACACTTTAGAAAGACTAGAAACCTTTGTGAAATCCTGCCCCTGTTGAAATCCATCAGTTTTAACAAAGCTTGTGTCAGAACTTTAATGGAGGTTTCTTCCGAGACCCCAGTGCAGAGCACTTTGAAGTTAGTGAAAAGATTGCATTGACTTGTGTCTGGGGTTAGAACCATGAGACTGCTAATCCAAGAACAATTTTTGTAATGTGTGATCTTCAACAGACTGAATAAACCCAGAATAAGTTTGTACTAGGTAAATATAAGAACTGTTATCTTTCCCAATCTTTGCATGGGACAAAGGGCAATAACAGGTTAAATGCTCAGTGAAGGATCCTTCCACATCCTTCAAAATGGAAACCAGAAGCTTTGTATCTTCTTTATATCAGCCTACCTGGATTTCTCTATATTGGCATATACAACAGCTTTTTGAACAAAGCTGAGCTACTGGCATCCACAGCATCTTGGAGAAATGCAGCAGGAGTTGCATGGAAAAAATGCTTCCATTTTCAACTTGATATCTGAGTGTTTTATTTACTATTCCCTTGTTACTGTGTTCTGAGAAACAGTGAATGGTACACCTTATCCATCTCCTACATGACATTCACTACATCATATTGAGAATATCTGCCTTTTGTCGTGTATTTTCAGGTAAAGGATCTTAATCTAATTATCCTCTCCGTACACAGAAGCTTCCTGTTGCCCTTGCTGTCAGTCTTTATTGCTTTTCATTTCCTCTGTGACCCGAGAGGGAATAAATTGCACGTATTGTTCAAGATGCAGGTGCACTGTGAATGTGAATAGTGACACAACCATGTTTCCTGCTTACTTCCTAACTCCCTTCCTAGTACTTCCTACCATCCTATTTTGCTTTTTTGGCCACAATTGAGTACTACGGTGATGTTTCCAGACAACTAGCTGAAATCACTCCCACATTCCTTCCTGTAATAGTGAGAGATAATTTAGAGATATTTGGCACGTATGTATGTTTAGGGTTATTTTCCCATGAAAGCTCCACTGCCTTTTATCTGCACCAAATTTCCTCTGTTATTTTATTGCCCAGTCACTTACTAGTGTAAAACTCCCGTTTCACAGCTGGATTGCCATTTGATTACACTGAATAATTTTCTCTCATCAGCAAGTTTCACCACCTCGCTTTTCATCTTTTTTTTTTTTTTTTCCAGGACACAAACAGACGTGCAGAACAGCACAGATCCCCTCACAGATCCCCATGGGGTGTCATTGACACCTTCCCTCCACTGCAAATTTGTTCTAGCCCTTTGTTTCCTATCCATTAACCAGTTATTAAGCCAGGAAAGGATTTTGTCTTTTAACTTATGATAAGTTTTGTTTTCTAAAAGAGCATTCAATGAGAAACATAGGTCAAAAGCCTTTTGAGGGCCTAAAGATAGACATAAAGAAAACCCAAATATATAAATGGATATCAATATACTGCATCAAATTAATAGATTTGCACCATAAGGCTTCTTTTACAAAATCTATATTACCTGTTCCTCTATATACCTAAAAAAGCATCTATAAATTATATGTTTTATTCTAGAGTGGAGTTCTTTTTGTTTGTTTTTGGTTTTGTTCCATTTGGGTTTTGTCCAGGTTTCCCTATCCCCACCCAAAACCACTAATTTGCTTGGTACAGAGGTCAGGTTTACTGGTGTATAGTACTTTATACACCATCTGAATACTGCTTTTTTTTTTAAGATGTGTCACTTTTGCCCCTTATAATGCCTTTACATTAAGAGCATCTCAAACACTGTGATACAGCACACAAACAGCTCAGCAGCTTTACCTCTGGTACTCTCTAGCAAGCATCATACGACCTTGGTGATATTGTTTAATTTAAACTTTCATAAAGTTCTTAGTGTTTATGTATCTTTTCCTTTCTAATGAAGATCCATTAGCATCTTATTTTGGAAGCTCCTTTTTAACAAAAAGCTAACTTTTTTTTTTTTCTTCAAATTTAAAGGCATTTGAAAAACCTGGGACTCTCTTAACTTCTTGCATTCCTACAGAGTTCATTTTTTCCTTACAGAAGTCACAAGCCAGAGGCAGAGGCTGCCACAAGAAGGTGTGGCACCACCCTGTTCACCACATTGCAGGTAATGTGGGACTCAGCAGTNATATTTTCATTAGAGTAGTTTAGTTTCCTGAATCTCTTTAATTTCTTCCTCTCCTCTTTTTTTCTTAAATAAGGGAGGGGGAGACATTATCTGTCTTTTTCTGATTGGGTCAGAACCACAACACAGCACCATCAATCCTACCTACCCCTCTTTCAACAGGATTATCCCAAGAGAGTGATCAGCAGAACAGAGTGGGCTCAACCAAGCAGTCAGCAACTAGTGCAAGAGAAAAAAAAAAGAAAAAAAAATGTAAAAAAGTAAAGCATCCAGAGAAAAAAAAAGGCAGTAACCAAATACTGGCATTTTTCTTAGGAAGAGCTGGCGATCTGACTGGAGCAGATTGAAAGTTCTTTCTTCCCCTGAGGGAAAGCTTGCAGCAGGACAGACAAGCCACTAGCAGCCAGAGATCACCATGTCACACAGCCACAGAGTAACATAAGTTGGAAGGGGTCTCCAGCCGTCATCTGATCCAGCCCTTGCACAACGCAGAACCACTTTCAGGGTTAAAACAGGTTGCTCATGGATACATCCAGATGCGTTTGAATCTCTCCAAGGTTGGAGTTTCTACGGCATCCTGGCTCCTGTTCCAGAGTTGGGCCAGCTGACTGATGGGGTTTTCCCCTCCCCTCAGTACCAAATGACATTTCCCTTCTTGCCTAAAGCCTCCAGTGAGGCAGCAGATGTTTCTGTGCTGGAGGCAGCGGACATGCCTGTGCAAAGGGGCAGCGAGCAGCTGAAAAGGAGCGAGCCTGAGTTCACCTTCCTGTGCCACCCTCCCTGGCTACAAAGGCACCCATCACTCCTCACACTGGTGATGCAGCTGGTGATATCTTGTGGCATTTGACTGAGAGGAAAACCACAACTCCTCCAGCTTTAGCCAAGCAAGACACTCCTGCTAGCAGCACAGTTCATCCGTGGGTGGGTACCTGCCCTCTTACTGCGCCACTCCTCACTGCTAAACATCCTCATGCTGCCTTCCTTCCCTCCTCATCCCCCAGGAATTTTGGCTTAAAACATCTCCAGAGATTTGGATTAAGTTCCTTGCTATTAAAATTGACATTATCCAAACAAACACAAACTGGATAAAACTCAACAACTCAACCCATTAGTACAGAAACTGATGAGACCTTCAGGCAGAATTCATGTTCCTGGCATCTGATTCCGTTATGCAAAATTAAAAAATAAATAAATATCCAAAATAGTACAGGAATGCCTCCTCAGGCATACCTGCTTATGTTGCTCCATCCCCTGACAGACAGACACTCCTAAATCCTGCTGCCCCCAGCTGGAGTCCATAGCCACTCATTCCCTGGTACCCCAAAGGCTCTGACAGCCAGAAGCCATCAGCTAGTCTGATCAGAGATGATATTTTGCTGTCCCAATTCAGTTCCAAAAGTAAGGAACTGAATTGGGAACATATTTGAACATATTCCTAAACTGATATGTTTTTTCATTATTTACTGCTAGGCAGGTGTTATCTTTTTGTTTGAAGGATTTTAGCAGGAAATAAATAAATAAAAAAAATCTCTTTCAGTGTCTTATAGGTTTAAGAATAAAGCTATGCACAGAATTAATATTTACCAAATTTAGAAGGATTTAAATAATCATCACACCAAAGTCTATATTCAGATACATATCAGCAGAGGAAAGGAGTAAGGAAGTATAAAAAGACCAGGAAATAACTAAGGTAGACTCTATAGATGAGAATTAAATCCAGAGAAAAAAAATTCTTGTTTGGAGTCAGCCCTTGCGTAACACAGACTGCAGAGACTAAATAATCTGCATGATTTGGAGGCTTTGTTCTATACATTATTTTGTGAATTAACAAAGGAAAAAACTGACAAAGTGTTTGAGAAAAATATGCAGCCTTTCATAGATTCAAATCATGTTGAGAATATAAGTTTGTGTTGTTTAGAAAGAAGCTTTATCATTGAGAGAGTTTCACTTCTGGAAATCAAGCTTTGAGGCCCAACACAGATTCCAAGGAAAACATTCAAAAATTTTGCTTGGAAAAGGTGCTTATTATGTTTACTAGATTTTGTAAGGATCAGCTCAAAAGGTAACAGACATTTTTCACCTTATTATAACTGGACACAAGCTAGAAAGTAAATCATGTTACTTCTCAAGTGAACCACCAGCCACCTCTGTTCAGCTTTTTTGATTTTTTTTTCTACCCAGCTTTGAACACACTGTTCAGTATCCAAATGCACAAATTTGTGCTCTCTACTAATGCATAAGATATATTTTATTACCAAGCATCTTTGCAAAACGTTTTAAAATAATGAGCAGATTTAATGCACTGTAACTTGTATTTAAGATCAAGAGACACACAGCGGTTTTTACAGAAGACGGCTTCTAAAACAAGGCAAAAAAATATAAATTACAAAGCAAGGATAACAGAAAATAATCTCAGAAGTACAGCAGCCAAAGACAGATAAACAAGAACAGCCATCACAGTGTGGTATACAAGATGTTCATTACTCATGACTCTGAGTAATAACAGATAACTTTGCATATTTATTGATTCTTGTATTACAATGCTGGCAATAAAGTGTGGTCTTTGTCATGAAACGTTAAATATAAAAACCGGGTAGAATAAATTAGTTTAGGCTTCGTACATGACTAGAAACTGTGTAGCACCAATAAATAAATCAGTGCTTCAGAGACAATTATTTTCATGCACAGTTTTCTGTTGTGTTCATGTCACATTAATTCTTCATTTGGACAGGTGAGTAGCTGAAGCTCTGAGGGAAACATATAACCCCAAATGTCATGTGTACTAGGGTGTACACAGATGAGCAGAAAATGTTTAAGTGAATGCTTATATACTTCCCACATCCCCTGAAACCATATTATAGCCCAAATTATTTCCAGGATAGGGAAGCTGGGATGATGCTCTCAGTGTGGGTCTCTGGAATCTAATCATACCCTTCTAATATTCCCCTCTGGTCTCATCTTCTAGTGACGGGTCACCAGTAACTCTTCCCCATAACATCTAAGCGCAAGAATAGGTAAGATGAAGCACAGACCTCTTAAGCATCAACATTAGGTGCACATAATCACCAAAAAACACTGCTACTTAACTTAACCCTTGGATCCCCCCCTCTCCATGTCCCCCTCTCCATGTCTGATTTTCTTAGGAAATCTGTAGCTCTTCTTTTCCAAGTGCCCCTTCCACCCTCCTCTGAACACCTTTGGTCTACAGATGTTACTTTGCCCCTTCAGTTTACATTTATTCTTCAACTTCATCTGATGCCAGATAAATAGGTTACCCATTCCAAGTTTCCCCCAGTATAGAATTTTTCACTGTTCCTTTCACAAGCTTCACCTAGAAACCTGGACCTCTGAAGACAACCTAAGCAGACCTGTTTGTCATGACACCAAAACAGCTGATAAGTTACCACCTATGAGCTTATGGGGCTCTAGTCTCCATCCAGGATACTGCTCACTATTAAAAGATAAAGACAGTAAATCCTTTAAGGCTGAAAATCTGTCTAGCCAGTACACATCCATCCATACCTTACACAAGAAACATGGACTTAAACTGGTATAAGCAGCAGAATCACAGATTCAAATAAAGGTAACCTGTAAATACTCCAAATGCATAACACAGGTATTTTCAGAACACATTTTTGATCCTGAGTTGTATACAAGACCTCATGATTTGCGAGAGGAGGTTGGATCAGGTGATCTTTATGGGTCATTCATATCCTAAATTATTCTATGACTTCATGATTCATTTGTGCTGAACATCAGCATCATGAGCTTTTGAAATTCAGGCTCCTTCTGATGAAAGCAGTGAAACAAAACCTTCCTACTTCAGCTCTGGTCCAGAATTGTATACATCTTCATACCCCTTTTGTCCAGATCTAGGAAAATTAATTCAAAAGCATTTCCTTTCAACCTTTGGAGTTGATACACTAAATCAGGAAGCATAGCCTTGCTACATCCCAACTTGCAGCAGTAGGAATGGCTGAAGCTGAATAAACAAACCAATCTACCAATTAAGCTACATCTTATTAATGGAAAGTCTCCCTTTTCACTCTTATCCCTTGTCTGATAACTCACAGATAAAGATCTAAAAGTAAGAACTTATTCTGTAAAGTATTATGATTTTTGACTCCTCTGGACTTCTTTGCTGAAGACNCCCCCCCCCCCCCCCCCAAAAAAAAAAACAGTCCATACCAAATCCCCACTATGTTTGTGTGGATGATACCACCCTGCCTTTGTAGGAAGCTACATGTCAAACAACCAGCCACATCAAAGACTTCACTGCACCAGCTTTGTATGGCTCAGTTCATTTGCTGACTGTCCAGCCCAATGCATTCCCAGCACTTTAACCATTCTTGGGCCACAGGCTGGAAAGTTTGTAATTAGCCAGCCACTCAATTTATACTCTAATAGGGGTTTTAGTAAACTCTAATAGGGGAATGCCAAAGCAGAATATCATATTCTATGAACCACCATAGTTTCCTATGTTTAAGTTAGACAGAGACACACAACAGCTAAAATTATACTGACATACCCAAGGTCTCATCAAAACCTTGTTCTGTCCAGATGAACACGCTCATGTGACTAGGGACAAGAACACTGCTACAGCAGCAGAAATGAGAGACAGACACTTCAGTTTATGGGTCAAAGTGGGTAGAGGGAGAAAATTTGAACAGAGCCTCAAGCTGAAAGCTAGTAGAGCTGCTGAACTTGGTTCTGATACAAATCACCACCTCTGTGGTCCTGGAAGAGTCGTTTCTGGAACACTCTTCTCTCTCTTCTGTTTTCTCATTACATTCCTCAGCCAAACAGGGCTTCATGAGAGTGGAGACACCTGTTAAGTGTCCCTGAGACATCACAGTTTTATCACAAACAGAACTAAGTGCAGCCTGCGGGAGGTGCAATTGTGAAGACGAATGATTCCCCTTTTCCAGAAAGGAAAAAGAATCTTGGTTCATATACAAGTTAGCTTCAACTCTGTGACCCATCAAGCTGTTTGGGGTTCTGGTGTGTGACTAATCATGTGCTGTAATGTACTATTTATTGAACATATATATTTAATCCATCTATTTAGAGCCATATTCTAGCCTCACAAAAGGCAGCTAAGGGACAGCAGCCTGTTCTTGGAGGAGCAGCAGTTCACACAGCTCCATTCCAGCTTGGAATGGGACTGAAGTGCCTCTGCTGAGAAAGGTAAATTAAAACATACAGTACCAGGAATTTTGCTTTCAGCAGCTGCTTTATCCAAGACCCCAAGCAATCACTGAACCCTGTTTTCCAGTCATTGAAACTCTCAGCCTAAATACTCTCCACTGTAGAAGTACAGTACACAGAGAGGATTAAGAGAAAGACAGCAGCTGCTGCTACCCTGAACCTGGAAAAAGCACAAACCATGAACCAAACCTTTGTGAATTTTAATAAAAAAAAAATATATATATATTTCTTCCATTACCCCTTTGTTTTTTTCTCCAGACTTTGTGTTCCTAACACAACCCCCCCCCTTCACCTCCTTTCTGACTATTGTCAGCTGAAGAACTCCTAAACACAGCTGGCTGTGGGTGGCAGCAGGAGGCTGAATTGGCAGAAAATTTCTGTCTGAATACAATTACCAGCAAAGACAACTTTCTGAGGCTACTGATGCCAGTTTGTTTCACATTTGCAGGGCAAATTTCCTTCTCCCTTTTCTAATGAAAAGGAACAGTGTTATTCAGAAATAGATGAGCTACAGATTTTATTTGCCTCTTACCTATGTTAACATCAGTCACCTGAACAAAATCTCGGCTAATAAAGTCTTAAGTAAATTCTTACTCTAATGCTGTTTCTAAATAGCAATGGCTCAAGGAGCAATATTTTCTCTGTGTGAAGTTATTTATGTAGTAGTTCTGACCCTTATTTCCCTCACTATTTCTGCATCTTTTCAACCATTACCTTCATCTTTTTAAGATTAAAAGTTATTTTATGTTGTCATTAAAGCCTGCGTGGGAAATCTGGGAGCAATAGATTCTTAGATCTGGTATGTGACCATCTCACAGTTGCTCTTCAAGGAGCTATTTCATGGTTCATCAAAGCTCCAAGCTCCCTAATGAGTCAGCGGGTTCTTAGTGTGAATGAGGTAGATATTTCTGTTACCAGGTTTGCTTTTAAAGAAAAAGGTGTGTAAGTGTTGTTGAGTGGTTTAAAGTTATTTAAGGACAAATAGTCTCCAAAACTAATATTATAGCAAATTAATGCATTGGAATATATGTATTTCCCAAGTATACATTGTGTTTACAACTATATACACAGTGTATGTATTCATAATTAGAAGCAGCACTTAGATGTTTCATTTTTAAGCCTTTATGAACATTGATCTTTGTGTGTATATGTTATATGCATAACTAGGAAAAAAGTCACCTCTATTCCGATTAACCCTTTATATATACTGAAAATGCACACAGGATTACTTTGGTGTTTCTTACAATACCAGGGCACAGCTGTTATGCACCAACATACATCTCTTGTAGTGTAAAGAGAATTTGAAAAGACTTTTCACAATGAAAAATTCAGGTGCAAAGCATGGTAGATTATATATAATTTCTTCTTGTGGAAGTAATGTAAGTTAAATAAAACGGCCGAGCAAGACGTCCGAAAGAACTTGTTAGAGAAAACATGTCTTACTGAAATTAATTTAAAAAAAAAATAATAAAAATCACCATCCAGAGAGACCTGGACAGGATCTTGATATCTAATCCCACAAAAATCTCATGAAGTTTGACAAGGCCAAGTGCAAAATCCTGCACCCAGGTCACAGCAATCCCAAGTACAAATACAGGTTGGGCAGAGAACAGATTGAGAACAGCCCTGAGGAGAAAGACTTGCAGATATTGGTTGATGAGAAGCTCAGCATGACCTGGCAACATGCATTTGCAGCCCTGAAAGCCAGCTGCATCCAAGGCTGCATAAAAGCAAGCGTGGACAGCAAGGTTATGGAGGTGGTTATGCTCCTCTGCTCTGGTGAGATTCCACCTGGAGTGCTGTGTCCAGCTCTGGGACTCCCGGCATGACAAGGATATGGACCTGTTGGAGTAAATTCAGAGGAGGACCACAAAGATGATCAGGGGCTGGAACATCTCTCCTATGAAGACAGGCTGAAAGAGTTGGGGTTTTTCAGCCTGGAGAAGAGAAGACTCTGGGGAGATCTTATAGCCCCTTCAAGTGCCTCAAGGGGGCCTACAGAAAAGATGGGGAGGGACTCTTTATCAGGGAGTGAAATAATACGCTGACAGGTAACAATTTTAAACTGAAAGAAGGGCGATTTAGATTAGATATTAGGAAGAAATTCTGTACTGTGAGGGTGGCGAGACAGTGGTGAGACATGCCCAGAGAAGCTGTGGATGCCCCATCCCTGAGTGTATTCAAGGCCAGGTTGGATGGGGCTTTGAGTAACCTGGTCTAATGGGAGATGTTCCCCATGGAAGGGGAGGTGGAACTAGGTGATCATTAAGATCCCTTCCAGGATCCAGAACATCTTGTAAAGTTTGTGCAAGATAATCTTTTAGGACACATGGGACCACCAGGCTACAAATATTTGCAACATGACTATCTTCACAGCCATGACTGCCTGGGGCAGCTTTTGCTGGTGGTAATGGTTCACTGGGGGCAGAGTGATAAAACCCATGGCATATTACCTGAGTAGCAGCTTCAGTTTAGGAATGTAAGTGAAGACAGCACAGGCTTTGTACACTCTGATGAATAAGGAATATTTGGATATTTCTTTTTCTCCTTTCTGCCAGCCAGGCACCTAGTTTCAGAGGTACCCCATGCTTTTCAGTAGGTCTAGAGCAAAGAGAATCCAGAGATGCTGGAAGGGTTGGTGCAGCTTACAGAAGAAATTTCAGAAGAAATTTTGCCATCCATTCCAAGAAACTGGATCAGATCTTTACCTCCATGGTAGAACTGGGAAAAAACCCAACATCTCTTAATTACAATAATAGTGCTACTAGCTTTTACCTCCTGCTCCCCAGTGCTGGGAAGAATACAATTATCACAGTGGTTAAATGCTAACTACATTGTGTCACATAGGAGAAAAACCAACAAACGTTATTTGAAGCAGGAAACATGCATAGACAGAGGTCTTGCTGTGCCCAGATGCCTAGACTGAGATTAAAATGCAGGACTTTGACATACCAGTACCAGTAAACAGCATGTTTGTTTCACCCTCATGGTAACCCATCCAGCCTCTAGAATTTAACATTGAACAGGATGAACCTGACCCATTTATGAATTTGTACTGATAGCCATGCTGAGAGCCCGGAGCTGACTAAGTATCTCCCTTAAACTTTTTCAATCTGAAAAAGAAAATATAAAATATTCTTTTAATACTCTTCTATGCCAAAAGAAATTATTTTCCTGTAATTTGTATTTCATTAGCATAAGGTAAAACTGTTTCCATAGAAACACCAGGGATATATAATTTGTAAATAATGATTTCTCCACAAAGAACCCAAGAAATCATTTTCAGATTATAAGGCAAAATTCTCCAAACACAGTTCACTTATTAATATTACGGAGAAAACACACGTAAAGACTTTGAATGTTAAATTGTAGTTGTAAATTGTTAAAGATATTTGGGGTAGCTTAATATTTCAATCATAGAAAAGAAAAACATGGGAAAACGCTAGAAACCAAAGACAATGTTACAGTAAGTGTAACTTCACTGTATTCAGTGATCAAATTCATATGCCAGTATAAAGTATGATGAGTCAGTATATCATCTGTATATATTCAGATCACTCTAAATAGTTCACTTCAGTTTCCATTTCGACTATATGCCTGTATCTTATTTAGGTCTATTTATGTTGATATTGAGACCACAGAAATAAAATATAAAGATTCAAAGAATTTAAATACATAACTCAAATAGTATTCTTTTTCCTGCTTGTTCATCTTCTGTTCACTTTGGCAACACCTCCAGTAAAGTTCTAACAAATACTAACTTGGGTAAGATGACTACTAAGAATTGGATGTCCCAGCTGGGGTATAAAATGAACTGGAAAAATATCACTTACGGGAGGGACAAGTTTTAAAAGACAAGGATTTATCTTAGTTCTACTCTCTAAGGAACAAAAAAGGCAAGATGAGCAGAAAAAGGAGAAAGACCTGCTCAGGAAGCTGATATATTTCCAGGCTAGGAAGTAAAGAAATCTCAAAGAATTTTAGGGCTGGAGAGGATGCAGGGATTTTGTATTTCTTTCACATGTCACATCTTTTTTGTATTATTTAGGTATAAAACATAGTGGAGTTTAAAATGTGTTTATGGTGTCTTGACACTGTTTCTTCATATATGTCATTTTTCCTTGGGGAATAATTATTTCCATGATTTGGATGCTTAATGTTGCACTTGGTGGGGAAAAAACCCGCATCCTATATTCTTCTATATGTATGTGGTTAAGTGAAACAAGAGGAACATCATGCACGGATGAAGCCAGCGAACTCAAATGCTGGGGGCCAGTCAGTGGGAGGTGGAGAAGTGGGTGTATTCCAGAAAGAGTAAAAGGAGGAAAAAGAAAAAAGAAAAAAAAAAAGACATAAGCTAAATAGAATGTCAGGCAGATCCAAAAATCAAGCACTCAGACAGCATCTCTGGCCAAACACCTGCATAATACTTTTGAGATAAACTGCTCTTATCTTTCTCAAAAAAATTTCTGGTTTAACACCAGGCATTCAAAGGACAGATTTTTCTCACTATTTCTGCAAATTAACATGAATATACATTAAAAAAAAAAATATGAAAAACTGCTTGCAATCACCTCTCCTAGGTGGAATCAGAGCCCAAAAATACAAAATTTTGACTGAAAGTGTAGACTGTGGTACAAATAATTTCCCACTGAGGGAGAAAGAACACCTAGAAGACAAGGATGATCAGGAGGTTTACAGAAGTTATCCAAAGATATTTTGAAGTGATACATGACTGTCTATTCAGAAAAGTATACACAAGGGACTAGAAACTAAGGCCACAGGCTCTCACAACCCTGAGGGACTTGAACAGGTATTGTTACAAGGAATTACCCTTAGCAGAAGCTTGCTTTGAGCATGAATAAAAATAAGGGTGCTACATATGCTAAAAGGCTTCCTTGCAAAGTTGCCTGAAGCAGCACAGCAGTTGTGACTGTTACAGAAGAGCATGAAGTGGGTCCAATGCATGGTTCCTAGCTCTGAAAAACCCACCAGGCTTCCCAGTCCCTGTTGGATTTTCAGTATGTGACACGTTACTAGTATCATCTCCTAACATTCAGACCTGGGCCTCTGAAAAGACAGTAACCAGCTGCAACATATAAAAAAAAAAAAATTAAAATTTTGGGGGATTTTTCCCATGTTTTTTCCAAATTTTTTTATCTTGAGATAGTAGGTGCAATATTTGGGCTTAAGCCCTTTCTGTCATGCACTCTCCCTAGGGGAAAAAAAAAAAAAAAAAGAAAAAAAGAAAAATTGAGAACATGTGGAAAAGCTGCGTTTTTTTAAACATTGAAAAAAGTCTTTATTTCCAGTTCAATGACTTTCATGAACTATATTCATCATGAGCTTCCTTAGTTTAATGGCCTGGTTTGTACTTCATGTCACATCCCTAATAAACACTGTTAAGATTGAACCATCTGAGTTAAAGCTTTATGTACCCAGCAAGTCAGATTTGAGAACAAAACCATTCAAAGAGTAAAATTAAACCCACTAGGAATTCTTCTATGGAAGAACAGCTTATCAGCTAATGGTTCAGAAACTATTAGCAAAGCATGGGATCCTAAAACATGAGACATACCAACTACCATATAATTCAATATTTTTTGAAATCTGAAGGTTTAAATTCTTATAGGTAAAGCTAAATAACATCTTTTATTCAGCTATGTTTAAAGTCAGGAGGTGACAGATCAGGTCAGTAAGTTACAGCATGTGTTCTGCTGCAACACTTTCCATTGTGCCCCCTATTTAAATCCACATTAATCTCCAGTTTTGTGAGAAATGAGTTCACTACCCAGGCCAGGCTCCATAAAAAGGAACAAAGTTCTCTGCTGGTGTTGAGTGTGTGTATCACTCCCCCCTACCAACTGGCTTTCACTGTGCCGTGCCGTCTGAGCTCTCATCCTGATTAAAGCTAACTGACATTGGCTTTTCAACCCAGGTAGCAGGGGCATTTCCATTTGGATCACGAGAAGCAATTTCTCTCATCCTTATCATTCTGCAGTTCTTAGAGGATGGAGCCAACTGCACAGTGACAACAAACTTGGGGGTCCATGGAGTCAGCCAGCTGTTATAATACCTCAGATGAGGACATTTTTTTATTATGAAACCTCTACCCTCCATCAAGGTGTCCTATTTTAGCACTTGTGAAGCAGTGGAAGACCATTATGACTCTATTAGAGTAGGACCTTTGGCATAGAAACGTTTTTCACTAATTTTATTTCTAGGGCAGCAGAGCTGTGATTCCAGACTACTTATCTGTAATTACCATTTTTATTATAGCAATGACGAGTTTTGCAGACAACAGATTTTACCACTGTCTCTGAATGTGCAAGTTTTAATTACGTATTGAAGCTTATTAAAGCAACACCTCATATGCAAGAAAATTACTAAGCACAGAATATTGATAACCTGCCCTTCAAGGCCTTATTAATTTTTTTCCCACAAATTTTGGAACATCTTACGAGCCATTGTCTTTTTTTTTTAATAATTTTTAATTTTTTTTCTGGCAAAGCAGCTGTCTAGCACAGTAAGTTATGATTAAGCGTATGCAGCTGGAATGTTTACTGCATGTTTGCACCTGCACATTGAGTAATAATACCCAGGAGATTTGGTAGACCCACAAAAAACACCCAGAAGGACAGGGGATTGGAGAACAGCCTGCAAAAGAGGGTGGGTTGACACTACAGGCTTGTTTTCTTAAGGGGGATCCCAGAAACACACGGGCATTCAATTGTACAGTAATGGCCTAAATATGAGCTGTATTTATTAATGCCAGTCTGCAGTCATACCTCCCATATTTAAGGATGAAGTAAAAAAAAATAATTAAAAATTGTGTTTCTTGTTAACAGGAAGTCTTCCAAAGACGGTTACTGAAAATGCATATTATTATCCTGAGGCACCATAACATCCACATTAATCTCTCAAGAGAGTTCTTGGGAGGGCTGTTCTGTGATTATATAAGATGGTTTTGAGTATCTTTGCAAGATAATAAACAGTGTCAGCTTTTCCCACTGCTTTCAATACTAAGTTCTCCAAAAGTCGTGCATCTCCTGTTGACATGGTTTTGAATAAAACCTGAGGATTTCCTGAATGATAGCTCAGACTGGCAAGGGAATACGTATAGTCAGATAATAGCATTGTCTCACAGTACATTTCTTATGGAAGTTGTATAAAATATCTTAGAACACTACAGAACAGTCTCAAATATAAAGACAATTAGAAGGTGGAAAAAATAAATATTAAAAAACCCCCAACAAACTGCACAACAGTACGTTTTGCCTTATGATCAGCCCTTAGTAAAGCACTTCACTATGTGTAGTTAATAACCAGATGGAGGAGCCAAGAGTCTGTTCTTATAACTGGCATACACCAAAAAAAAAGAAAAAGCCCAGAAAACCAACATTTCTACAGCTACGGGAATAAAATAAGAGCACTACGTAATCTGAATGTATTGTCCTTTTCTGTGGTTCGATATTCAAGACCAAATTAATATTCTGGTCATTCTGGTCAGATCCTGAGAATTTAAGTCACTCTGCAGCAAAGCATTGAGCAATTCCTGATAAAATCCTTAAAACTGATTATTGAAAACAGCTATTTTGAAAAACTATTGCCAAAAAAAGCTGTGTTTTACAGAAGGGATGACCAAATTCTCAGATCTTCTTGAAAGGCTAAATGTGCAAATATATTGCAGTAACATCAGTTCTATGTAAATGCTGAGCAGCTTTAGTCAGATACTCAAAGCCTAAAAGCTGACCAAGTTCTATTGAAGATCATTTGAAAAATTAATTTTTGGCTGGTCAAATACATGCTTTACGACATTTCCTTATTCAGAAATCTCATAAAAAATGTTACTTTGCAATCACTTGTCTCATTTGGTGAGTAGGAGGGGCATTAATTAATGAGCTTTGACTTTCCATCATTGTACAAAGTGTGCCATAAATAAACCCCAAGGCCACATAATTCAAACTGTTCTTGACAGTGATTTCTCTCCTCTCAGGATTTTAAACACCGCTCACTGTTATGAGCTGCCCCTGTTTTGGGAAGGCATCCATGGTCACATTACTGCAGCTCTCTTGACACCCTTGAAGCTGCCTTTCCTGACTAGATGTCACAGGTTGTGTTGGTGGTCCTTAAGGCATACTCTGACTTGTGAGTTTTCCCCACCTCAACTGCCGTGGGAAGGCCCTAAGCCCTTGCAACACAGGCAGTTTGCATATCCAATGTCAGGGTGGGGAGGGGGGACATCCGATGCATCTCAAAGACCTTTTGTTAGCCAATGCCTTTCCTACAAAGCAGCACCTCCTTACCACATGCTTGCATGTGATCCCACAGCTCTGACACTTTCTCTTACGTGTACACTCTACTCAAAGCACAGAGCCAAAGTCTACTACCCAGACAAGTCTAACAGGCTACACCTTGGAGAAAAGCTGGAGTGGGGTGGAAGCCTATTTGCTCCTCTCTGTACAGACACACAAGACAACTCAGTTTCAGAAAGGCCATTCAGAATAGCTACATCTCTGTGGAGGCTGCCTACATCTGGGGGATGCTCATACTGGTGAGTTGTGCCATCACCAAACTTGATGAGAGTAGCCTAAAGATAAGAATTCTTATTTGAAAGGAAAAGCAGTCTTGGTGCTCTAGAAAATCCTCAACTCAGTGAGGAGTCACACTGACTCCTGTGGTCCTGCACTCTGGCATCTTCTGACAAAAGAGAAATTTATTTCCATTTCTTCATCTACCAGGAAAAGAAAACACAACAAGAAGACGGGAGCATGGAAATGCCAAGTATGCTTATAAAGATAGGGCATAGGCTGAGAGTAGCCAGAATTACACTGAAAGGAAAGCTACGATTGCTTCCTGGTAGCAGTAAGATCATAGAAAGGTTAGAGTTGGAAGGGCCCTTAAAGATCATTGAGTTCCAACCCCCCTGCCATGGGCAGGGACACTTTCCACTAGACCAGGTTGCTCAAAGCCCCATCCAGCCTGGCCTTGAACATTCCCAGGGATGGGGCATCCACAGCTTCTCTGGGTAATTTATTCCAGTGTCTTACCACCCTCCCATCAAAGAATTTATGGTATCTATTCTAAATCTGCCCTCTTCCAATTTAAAACCATTACCCCTTGTCCTATCACTACACTTCCTGAAAAAGAGTCCCTCTCCTGTAGGCTCTTCATATACTGAAAGGCTGGTGAAAGGTCTCCCCAGAGCCTTCTCTTCTCCAGACTGAGCAGCCCCAGTTCTCTGAGCCTGTTCTGCCAGGACAGAACTTACCATTGTGCTAGTGTTGTGACCTGGCTCTAAACTCACAGGCCAACGCTTGCGCATTTTTCGCTACTGCTTCTTTGGGATTCAGAAAGATCTTTATTTAGCAGCTGGACACCTTTCTCCAAGTGGCAGCAGGGCTGCCCTTCCCAGAGCTGGATATGATCCCTACTTCTACTCAGTAACAAGCAAATAATTCCCTGCCATGGGATGAAGAACTCCCTGCAGCAGTGATCAGTATGGGCTGGGTTTCAGAGTTTACTCCTTACTATAAGCCTCTTTGTGGGCACCAATATGAATGTGCTTGTCAATAAGAAGGTATTTTAATGCTTCACAATAGTTTCAAATATTTCCACCATATGCGTTTGACCAACAATAACAATTGTCAACTCTTGGCCTGTTCTGACAGGTAGAGATGAGGACCACATTTTCCTAATAGAAGATATTTTCTTTCAGGACAGACCATGTAAACTCCAGATCTTCTTACAAACGTTAGTGGTGAGGGCCCAAAAATAGGCAGAGCTACAGGTTCCTCCAAGTTAGACCTCTTTTTGTGGTGATAATGTGACTCCATTGATGATCTCTTTTCTCTGCCTATGTTCTTGCGCTCACTTTTCTGCATCAGTAGCTCTGGCATTACCCCAGCATCTGATTTTGCCTCTTTCTGCCTTTATGTCTCAAGCTCTGAAACACCTTAAGAGGCAGCTATGCTCCTCTGTCACTATCAGCTTTTGCCACTAACCTCCATCTCCATTTCTCTGGATTCCTCTTACAAGAAAAAACTTTAGTCCAAATGGATAAACTCCAAGAAAGCCATAATGAACCAAAATCTGCATCTTACCATTAGAAGCAGCTGATACACATGAGAGATGCTGCACAGAGCAACTCTTCTTCCTGTGAACCAGTGAGTGTATCAGGAAGATGAGGAGACTTCCAAGAGACTGCTTAAGAAAACTTCCACATGGTGAATTGTTAGGGCTCCATTAGTCCTGATGGGTTTGACACCTGGAGCTCATTGGCAATTCCCACCCTACCCTCCTCCCCAAAGAAATTTCTCTCAGAAAGCATGATTTTGTTGAAATTGAAATAATCCATAGGAAAGAGCTTCTCTTTCAAACCATCAACTATTTTTCCATTATGATTCTCCAGTCTGTAAGCAGTATCGTCGGTTTTTTCACTTAAATTTACTTCCAAAGTTTGCTATCTGAAATATATATGTATGAACATATAAACACATATATGTGTATATGTAAGCTTTACATTATTCTCTCCGCACTGAGAAGATAAGAACAAAGAAGTNAAAAGAGATGATTTGTAGTGCTAAAATTTGGCGGAAATTATGCTCAGGTAACAGGTAGACATCTTGCCTGGGAGATGGAATTCCCTCGGAGATATTACTCTAATAAAAACTACATTAGGAATATATATAATAATTGTACAACAGATCTGTACACTTTCCTTAAAAGGAGAACTACACAGAAGTATGGACAGATGGAAAGAAGCCACCCTACACCTATCTGTTTCTGTGTCCATCTGCCTGTGTTGGCCTCCTCAATGCCCAGAAATCCCTCTTTGAAGGAGTAGATGTAAGCTGGCCCTTTCCACGCCCCCTCAAACATACCAGTGGACCTGTTCCTCTACCGCCACCAGCTAACGGGGGATCCTAACACCTTCTTCCTTACCTTCCCTCCCTGATCACAGACCCTGCCATAAGTCCCAAGGCTATCGACTGTCATCATACCCCAGTACTTAGCTAAACCTAAAATGTAACCATATTTAGGCAATAAATAGGAAAGAAACAAAAATAGACACAATAATACTGGGTCAGATCCATAGAGAAGTGCGAAAGTATGAGCTTTGGATCAGGCCCCTGTAATTATCTTTGGCCTTCTACATCTGCAAAAACCTAGCAGTGATCTCTTTTTTCTGATGTGAGTAAAGCGTGTGGAACTTATTTTGAACAGATATGTCATTCTTACCTTAATTATCACGGCCAGGCAGAACATCTATTTCCAAATTGCTCTTGAGCTAATATCCTTTGTTCCAGTTAGGTCTATTAGCATTATAATTTCCACATCCTGCGAACTTTTCTACTATTTTTAAATGTCTTTTTTTCCCCAGATTCAAGCTTAAATCAATAACAGATGTTGTTCCAGAGTAGATTCTTTAAACAGAATGGGCCAAACTGCAAATGCTTACCGTATAATTGATTTCAGTGGGGCTGTGGTAGTAGTGCAAAGCTGCAGTTGCTGCGGGAGGGTTATGGCTATGCAGTTAGAGTAAATGCAGAGCTAATCCCCGTGTGCTGCAGATACCCACACATGAACGCAAAGACAGTGAGTAAACTCCTAATACAGATGACTGACATTAGTTTCAGTATAACATGATATTCCTGAAAGCAGTAAATCAGGCTAGAAAGAGAGCGCTTCGTCCCAGATTTGGAATACCCTCCAAAACGGATGGAGAATTCACACTTCAGGGTTTGGTTGGGCTTTTTATTAAAACAGAAGTCTAGACTTTACCTTGATCATTGCTCCTCTGCTTTCCTTTGCTCACCAAATACTAAGTTTATGCATGAGGTTTTTGTACAAACCAGAAAAGAATTTGCTTCAATAGAAAAGACATCATAAAGAAAAGGCAATTTGTTTGCATGTACAAATAATAATTTCACTGAAGTGCCATTACAGGGCCCTGATTGAAATTACTCTCAGCTGACACAATTGTAAATGAGAAGGTGATTTTATCAGCTGTGAAAACTGCACACAGAGGACACATAGACAGATGCATCTCAACCTTAAGTGCGTGATGCTTCAGCTAGCAGTTGGGGATCGGGTAAACAACAACCACATGAGTTCTCTTTAAGGAGTTCTGCTACCATCTTTTTTTGGTCTGATGCCTCTGGAAATAATTAGCAAGCCCTCATAAATGATGTTTATAATATATAAGTACTGACAAAACCTGAGGTATACAGTAAGTCTCTTTAAAAATGAAAATACATAATGAATGATGATCACCTACAATATGAATTATAGATTCTGTGCAAGTTAGACTGATTCACAATTATGCAGCGCTTAAGGGTCTGCTGCTACATTTACATTTTTACCATGAGCCTTTTTGGTTTATATCATCTTGAAATATAGATTAAAACTCCACAGCCAGATGATTAATTAAGTCTAAAAAAACCCTGCATGCCTGATCTCCATGTACTGAAAATGAATGCAGTGCAGTTCTTACTCCAGACGAATATCCAGCTCTGAATTTCAGTGAGACCCTAAGACTTTGGGACTGAAGCACTTATTTACACAAAAAGTAGGCTTCCTGAAACATCAGTTCTATAATTTATTTTTACTGGGTGAGAGAACAAATGCAAACGTATTTTGATATGAAGTCAATATGGTTTACAAATTCTTCAGATGCAATCTTTCATCTGGAAAAAAACATCAAATTATAGATTGTTTAGTGGAAAACTCAGTGGAGAATAGGAGACTTGGACACAAAAATTAACCAATCTCTGCCTGAAGTGTGGCCAGCTTTTTCAGTGTACTGAAGAGTCTCACATGGGAATTCAAAGAAATTGACTTTGCATCTCAATATCTGGGCTGTCTGTAAAAGGTGATAAGAACAGCCATAGTGCATAGCACAGGAATACTTTTTAAAACTCTTTTGGAGAACTGAATAATGTGGTTGAATAGTGAAGCAATGATACATGTTTTCCAACACCTTGTTTTTGCAGAGGAAATGTGTCTTCTGATAAATTATTCAAGACATAACTGCTAACCTATTTAGGCTTGAAAATATGTGTACTGTAATCAGGAACCATGCTTCTCAGCTGTCTGAACTACACTCCAGCTCTGGCATTCTCTAGAACACCAAGCAGTAAATGAAGATAATTATGTCCAGTGAACCATTCTGAGCAGTATATCTTCCAAAGTTCTGGGGCAGTGTGTCAAAGAAATCTAGATGGTCCTTAAATATAGACAAGCTTATTTAAGACTTGCAGAAAGTGTACAAAAAAACTTCTAACTTCCGCAAGTCTTTTCAAAGTAACTTTAAGCATGACAGCTGGCCCACTCATGTCAAAGGGTGAATGAAAATTTCTTCAATAATTTATCAAGGTTAAAGATTTTCTCTAAAGAAACGCAGCTTCAGTGGAACTATTTAGCTACTCCATCTGCCTTTCAACATGAAAGATTAAATAAGCTCTAACATTTTGCAATTTTAATTTATAGTGCATTTTCCAGCAACTTCTCATTAGTTTCATTTTTAGGAGAATCAAGCATTAATATAGAAATCATGCGATCAGCAATTTTATGTAATGTGGTTTTATTAGCACTAAACTTAGAAGCAATTGCAGTGCTCTAGTATTTGAAACCAAATACAATTCAAGTATTAGTAGTTAGTATTAAAACACAATAATATGCTTAGTTAAGGCAATCCCTAAACCACCATATTTATTATGTATATTATAGAAATTCAGTCTCAGATTGCCAGATATAACTCATTGGGATTTCCCTTTTCAGTGAGGAGTTTCTTGGGTTTGGTTTTGATGTATTGGAAAGGATATTAGTTATGAGGCAATGGCTGCTATAACACACTTCCATTGTCTCAGTAAGAAAAGATATGTTAGATTTTATCATCATATTGGAAAACTGTTCAAAACTTGGGATTTACTATGTTAACAATTTTATATCTGCCAAACATGTGTACACGATTAATCGCAGGTTCAATATATACATCCACAGAACTATTCAAGTAAGTATTTGATTGAGTTTTTCCAGGCCTGTGACCTTCAATAATGTGGTTTAGACCTTCTTTAATCTGCCTTGGACTATATCTTGCACTTGCTTAGATAAGTATTTCAATGACTGATAGGTATTCCAAGTTTCAGACATATGAAGAAGGTCAATATCAAAATTGACACTAACTTATAAGTAACAATTAAGAATACTAATTTATAACTTGTCTGAAAAAAAGAGATAATTGATGGAATACTAAGACAGACATCCTGACCTGCTTGCTTTGAATTCACCTGTCAAGACTTCACCAGTGCTACACAGGTGTCCACAGAATCTCTCTCTATATTTAATATGAAGTACATGAATACCACCACTGTTGCAGAATCAAGTACACAAAATTCAAGAACACCTATGATGCAGTCTTAAAATTCATGCTTATGCTTATTTTTTTTGGAACAACGACTCATAACAACATGACTATAACGTATTATACTGATCTAATAAAAAAATACTTTGTCTGCAGAACCCTCCCTCCCATGTGGCAGACATGGGAACTAATGCGAGGCATGAGACAGGGGACTCCAGCTAGAGGAGGAATCATTTCAAGATTAAGAAATTTGAATACTGCCTTGAGGAAGCATCTGCCTCTTCTACATTATGTGGTGGAATGTTATTTACACTGAGACTGTCAAAAGTGGGCACTAGCCGTGTGCCTTTGTTCATGGATATTTAACGTATATATTTATAGGAAAGCTGGGTAGTCCTCACTACTTCTGGAATCAATGGAAACTGTACATTCAGTGTATCAAGGGGCTCATGGTCTGGAAACCCAAGGTGTGGCTATTCCCAAATAAATGGCACTTCTTTATTTCACAGTCAGTAAATCATATAATTAAGGCTTGTGATGTGCTCAAATACTAGGATGGGCATGATTTGAAAAAGAAAGAAAAAAATAAATCCATGAGGAAGCCATTACACTGCCAAGGAGTGTGAACACTGTGCAGTAGGTGAATACAAGCTGCCCACTGAAAGGGGCAAACATAGCCCCCCCACTCCACTGGTGTGCCTCTCCTGGGATAGGGATGAGAGGCTCAGTGGGCAGAGGCACCTGGCTCTCAGAATAACTCTGTTCCTGCACTGAACAGCAGAAAAATATTAAGCAGTTGCTCCTGAACTAAACACTGCCCATTCTGCTCACTGAATCCAGCCTACACTACAGTCTCTGGAGTGTCATGTAGGTAGAGAAGGTGCTGCAATGAAGATGCTCAGGAAACTTTCACCGTGGAGCTCCTAACGAGTATACACACCTTTTTCACCTTCAGCAAAGTCATTCCAAGTTCATCTTATTGGTGTCACTCCCTGGCTTTTAAAAGCCAGAGCCCCAGACACCATCATCTTGGATTGTACTGACACTGGCATGATTCAACAGAAGGGTTCAAACCTTTGGCTCTGCTGAGCAGATTGCAGTCATTTTAGTTAATGGAATAATGGATAGCAATCTTGGGTTGTCATTCTCAGTCTGAAACAGGGCTAGAGAGGAATGGACACTTTACTAGATTTTTTTTCACAGATATTTGTGACAGCAGAAAAACGATGATTCCCAGTTCATTTCCATGCACTTGAATGAAGTGTGCTCTCTTAAAAGCCTCAATTCTCCCTTCCAATTTCCCCTTCTCCTCTCTCCTCTCCAGTCTGCCTTTTTCACAGCCTTGTGTCTAAGCTATTTCATCGTCCTCATTTTACGTTTCTCTCTTCTCAGTCCTAATCTTTGCTCTGTAAACCTCATTTCAAATAATTTACAGATTACACCTGAACTGTGGTTTTTCAAAGTCTTATAGACAAATCCAATTTGGATTTTTTTTTTTCCCCTAGGGGCCAAACTTTGTATTTTTCTTAGCCCTGCAATTAGTTTTAGCTGAAATATTTCCAAGCCATTTAAACTACCCAGAATCACGGAAATCTCATTTAGAATTATCAGTCCAAACAGCTGAATGTTAGTAAAGCTTGAGGCAAGTGAAAAAATGGTCTTACTACAGAGAATAATGAGCACTTCTTTAAATTTGCCACTGATTTATGTGTTAACAGAAAATACAAAATAAAACCCATCAAGACAAAAATAAGTACATATGTGAAGACATTTACCCATTTAGAAAGTTCTAGAGTTGTATTAGTAAAATTTTGTAGAATTTCCTCGGACCAAGTTTATTTCCATTTATCCATGAAGGGTCAACTCCTATAAATTTGAAGTATTTTGGACAGTTCACAGGAAAACATAAAAATGATGTTGATAAGGGCAGTGGCACTTGTGCCATTTTTACCAAATATTAGTAATCATAAGATGCAATACACCCAAGAAGTGATGTAAGTATAATCTAAGTTACTTCTATAAATTGTACAGCTATCAATTATGAGATCCATAGAGATGGTCTCCAAGTCTCCTTCTTAATCCTACCTGTATCTCTCATTTGTTTTGTATCAGCCTACCTCATTACTCTCTCTTTTAAAATTTATTTATTTATTTATTTTCTCTTTTTACCACACAACTGCTTTCTAGTTTGTAAACTTTCTTGCACAGAAACCATATCCAAGTGCTTTGAGCAGTACCTCTACAACTTTCAGGTGAGCGTGTTCATGTTCTACTGCAAATCTGCTCTTCAAGTTAACAAAGGTTATAATTAGACAAATAATAATAAAAAGACAGATTGCAGATCCCTTACTCACAGTGCTGAGCTATTACTCATGTGAGCTGCTCCATAAGAACAATCCCTAACTGCAGGGTTCGTGTGAAAAACTGAGCAGTTAGGACTCAATCTGGTCCATTACCATTATGCAGTGTTGCGCATTTGTGTAAATTGTTCTAATTCTGAGGTCTGTTCACCTCAAATGTCTCTTTGAGTACACTCTGCTGCAGTAATAGATTAATTTCCAAATGGCAACACCCCAGCAGGAGACAGTGCAGCCGCTAGTATGAAGGGATATATACAGTACCTAATTATTTTTAATGTTTTTCTCAGTTTAATTCTACGGGTCATCAACATTCAAATATTTCTGTGTAAGCTTCAGCCTTTCCAATGGATCTGCAAACGTGACAAATAGCAACATGACTGTTCTGGTCTTCCCAAATTACACATATATCTTCAAATATATATCTTCAAATTATAGCGACATCCTTTCCCAAGGCATTTCCAGAGAGAAAAGTTGGCATGCTGAATCGAAACATGTAGGCTGGTTTAGGACACGGGTTGAAGAACAATACCTTGGACCATCCGTGTGAATATTGTCACTTAGCCATGTATACTTTCTCTCCCTTATCCTCTGCATCCATGGTGGCACCTCTTTCTGTCATGCTCCAAAAGATGTATGGCCAGGTCGCAATCCTCTTTGCTGTCTTTTTTCCTGGTCATAAATGCACTTACTCAAATGTTGCTGATGGATCAAAATTTTGATGAGTTTGAAAATGGGAAGAAAGTATTCAAAAAGCATTTTTTTTTTCAAACAGGAAATAGCAGAGCAAATTAATTCAACAGGATGAATTAATCAATTGGCATTAAAAATGATGCTTTTCACATTAGAAACTGGTCATCAGTTGTTTTATTTTATTTTATTTCTAATTATTGTTTGTTTGAAAAGAATATTTTGTCTGTCAAAGGCTTTTTTGGAAAGAAGCAGTGAATCAGAAGATGGAGGGATTTTTCAAGAGTAGCTTAATCTGCTGGATGGCTTTTTGGGCAGTGATTCATCCTTTCCCACACAGCACAGAACAAGAGCATATCATTATTTTGGACTTTCCATTTCTACTACAGCTAGCAGGTTTCCAAATCTGCTTTCAAGTTTCTTATAATGGTGGCTATTTTCACAGAAATCGCACTCTTGTGCTATTAATACAGTGCTAATGCTCGTGTGAAAATAGTGTAAAATGGCCAGGGAGAAGGAATCAGTGTGTAAACAGTGAATTTTCTTTTCAGTTTTAAGTAATGAAATATCTTTTTTTTCCCCCCGAAATCAGTCAATAAAATGATATTCTGTTTTGTATATGCTCTTTGGGATTTTCTCCTCATTTCTTTTTGTCTTATGCAAGTGAGTACAATCAGCTAAATTAATTGCAAGGTATTTTCCCTAAACCATCCTTTTTTTTTCCTCCTGTAAATCTCCTTGTCTCTTTCTCTCCTCAGTTTGGAGGGGCCATCTGTCATTCTGATTGGCCAGTCTGGCCAAAACCATGACACTTTGATAGCTTCAGACTTTATCCAACTTGAATTTTTTTGACGTGTACAGAATTAGATAAATTAAAGGTACCCCTCAATCAACTGAATATTTCAAGTGTCACTAATATGAAAAATGAGAATAGAGAAGAAGCAGCACAATGACCCAAAACTCAGCTCTTAATATCAGATGTTTGAAACATTTCAGGAACAAAGGAAAAATAAGGAAAACACAAGGATAAGTACCCCAAAGCAGAATAAGCTTGAGCTGGCAAATTTGATGATTTAGGATTTCAAAATGAAAAAAGATATTGAAAGAGATCTCTAAGTACTTGATTCATGCTCACAGAGTTTGCTCCCAAATACATCTCAGAGATAATTAAATTTATCTAACAGTGAACTAATACTGATTTGACAGTGGCTGGACACAAAAAAAAAGGGTAGTTCTTGTTATTTCTATCACCTGCCTTGTGTTGGCTTCAAGTCATCTTGCAGCTGGGAGGAGAATCAACTTTGTTGAGACAGGTGACAACAGAGTCACTATGACAACTTACAGTTACACAGCCATAAGACAGTAATGAAATTTCTGGTGAGGGTTGGAAAAACACAGAGAATAAAGGTGAGCTTTAAATGGATCCTTCCCTAATACAAAGGGATATCATGGAAAAAACTCCATTTCCCAATGAACAATCAGAGTGATGGAGAATGAGGCAGCTCCATTTCAGAAACTCAGAGGATTGCCAAGTGTCTGGGAATACATCTAGAAGAAAGAAGGGTAGATAATTATCTCATACAAGAAAATTAAATATAAGACAACATCAACTACATTTTCAGAAGTAACATTGCAAATAATTTATAAAATGTGGGTCCTGGAAGACCAACAAATGCAACTCAGCAGACTGTTGAAATGCAATCTAATATCTGAACACACATAGGTCAAACTTTGGTGACAATTTAAAAATTTCACTCTTGGCTTTTAGACCACCCAAGATTTGTTAAATGTTGTCTGATTTCATTTCCCAAAGGACATAACTTTACAGAAATAAAAACCCTATTGTCAAAAGTTATAAATCTCTGATTCAGAAAGGCCCACATAAACAAAGTGACAACCCCAGAATCCCACTCTGGCCAGCTTTAAACTGGTGACAGGTTTTGTACTAAAACAAGCTATGTTTCAGCTAAAGGCAAACTGTCTTTAAGCTGTTCTTCCAATAATAGATTATAGATAATAATAATAATAGATTATAGATTATTCTATTATCTCTAGGATAATTTCAGAGAAATACACTAGATCAGGATATAGAGCCATGGATCATAGAGAGAATCTAGTCCATGATCTCCATCTCCATTCAGATGCTGTTACAATATGTAGTTTAGGAAGCAAATTAGATTCTGCTCTAGAAATGGAGATGGAACCACTTCACACTAGAGACCAGACTGGAACACATCCAGTGTGCATGGGGACTTTGTCAGGAGTGTAGTGATAGGACATGGGATAATGGTTTTAAATTGGAAGAGGGGAGATTTAGGTTGGATATTAGGAAGAAATTCTTTACTGTGAGGGTGCTGAGGCACTGGAACAGGTTCCCCACGGAAGTTGTGGCTGCTCCATCCCTGGAAGTATTCAAAGCCAAGCTGGATGGGGCTTTGAGCAACCTGGTCTGGTGGAAGGTGTCCTTGCCCATGGCAGGGGGGTTGGAACTCAGTGATCTTTAAGGTGCCTTCCAACTCTAACCATTCTATGATTCTATGATTCTATAACTTAGACCTGTGTAGAAAAATATGCCAGTTTCTTCTCCTTTTTTTTCCAAGTCACTTACAACTTTCTTTTGTTCAAGAAAAGATAAAGGACAAAAAAAACCCCTAATAGTTACTTATTTTAAAAGTCACTTTTGAGAACACCAAGAATTTTAATTAAAAAGCCTTCTGACAAATTTTCCTAGGAGTGACCAAACATATTCTATATTGGTCTGTGCTTGGTGGCTTATTTGAAAAATAATTACATTTAAAATGAACTGTGATAGCAAGCAACGTTTCATGTGTTGGTTAGCTATCTTGGACAGAATAATTCATGCCCAGCATTCTGTTCTTCTGCAGAAAGATGTCCTTCCAAAACAACTTGAAGTCAAACCACCGCTATCATGTAGGGAAAAATTATTGTCTTTGCTCTACATTCCACCAGTTTCCAGCATTGCCAAGTCTACCATTCATAAATGCTAATCTCATTTTCAATAATATAAAAAAGCAGAACTTCTGCAGACAGTTTTGTTTAGTCATGGAATTGCATTTTGGTTTTGCATTTGCATTTGCACTTATCTTCCTAAACTTCCTAAGTATTGAGACAATATCAAATGTGATACATCTATAGAAGTGATCTAGTATTTTCTTGCTGTGCATGGTTAGCAGTGTAACTCTTTCCACTAAACACAATAGTGGTATGCTGCTCTCAGCAGTGTCAGTTTTATAATGTTAGAATATATCTTACAGATTTCTAAAGCTTAGTTGCTAGTAATTGCTCTTTCCATGTTCCTTGTGACCAACAACTTTTAGTCATAACATATACAGTTAAAATAATATGCTCTATTGTGTGTATACATTATTAAAGGCTTCTTTTATATCTAACTAAATTTTTTGTTGCATTTTTAAATACTGTGGCCATTTCTTTGGTTATTTTTCATACCAGAGATATAAGAATGAGTGGTGACTACACCACAAATCCCTCTGCCCTCAGAACAAGACAATAAAAAATGTTATTGGCTCCTAAAAAAAAGCTGGACAATGTAGTTGGATTTACTGAAAAATAGGAATGGGATATGTGACGGTAAATCTGTTTAATTCTCTTTATCAGCCAGAACACATATATGCAGGCTACATTGCACATGCACAGCAAGTACACTATGAGCAGGTAATTAATGACCTGCAGCTCAGAGGCCTGCAATGCAGAAGAAAAGGAGACAGAGGCTACTGGTGCTCTGTTGCAGTGATTGGCAAGGAAACAAAGAGCTAAGATTTGGGGTGAAACTTGTCCTGTTCTTGAGCTTTCTCAAGCAGGCATACAAAAGAAAGGAGGACAAAACCCCAACCCCCTTTTCTTTTCATCTGTACATAAAAGATGGCAATCACGACAGCAGAGAACACTTGCAGCTGATTCAGCTCATTCATCAGCCCTTGTCTGGGCTTAGACCCAGCTCTCATTGAAGCCAATGGGAGTATTTCCTTTGCCTTCTGTGCTGAAATGGATTGAGTCTTTCAAAGTCCTCTGGGAAAGCGAAGAGCTCTCCTTTAGCAAAAGCTGAAAATGCTCTTTCCTCAGGCAGCAGAAATGCTAAAGCAATTGCTTGTCAGACATCTCAAAGTGGTCTGGCAGAGCTGCTCTTACCTTCCCATAGCACGCTGCACCTGGAGAGAAGCCACAGTAAAATAGGAAGTGCTTATCCTTCCCAAACATACAGCACCATCTATTATCCTTTGTATAAAATGAAGCGATTCTCTCTTGTCTGTCTGCATGAGAGCAGTGAGGCAGAGCTCTCTGGTGGCTCCCAAGAGCAGAAGCTGAGGGGGCATCTTTTTTTTTTTTTTTTTTTTTTTTCCAAACTAGTAGTCTTTATTTAAGGCAATAATTTCCAAAGCCCTGTTTCTTTGAATAAATCCAAGCAGCAGCACTTTTTCTTCCACAATATTCCTGTCACATATAACTCAAAATAGTCTTTGTTTTTCCTCTGAAAACACTAAAAGTTCTTGCTGTCACTGACTACTCACAAAACCCCTTTCACTGTGAAGTTCTGCTGCTCCCTGATGTTACACAGACAGAGGCAATAGATTTTCCCAGCCATCTTACTTGCTACTGAAATGCATGAGGGGGTTCCTACTTTCCCCACTCACTACAGCCAATGTAGCAACAACAGAAAAAGCAGTTAAGATTTTCCTGAGCGTGTAAATCTCTGTGGGGGTTTTTTGTTTGGTTGGTTTTNTAAATTCTTGTGGGGGTTTTTTTTTTTTTTTTTTTTTTTTTTTTTTTTTTTTTTTTTTTTTTTTTTTTTTTTTTTTTTTTTTTTTTTTCTTTTTTTTTTTTTTTTTTTTCCTGCAAAGTTAACATCCTATACATGGAATTATTTCTTCTTACTGACAAAAATATTACTTTTTCTGAAATAAGGTTTCTATTTTTTTCCCCTTCATGCAGCAGCACTAAAGCTCTCACAGGGCATTTAGGAACATATCTGTTCCTGTTCAAGGGCTTTCATGTGCACCAGTGTAACAGCTAGGTATAATCAAAATGCCAACAGAGACTTGCAGAAAGTACCCTTTCCATTAACCTTTTAAACGTGACAGTCACCATGTGCAAATTGAAAGCCATCACTAAATTGCCGCAGGATTGTTTCTATCTGAGACAAAAGTCTCTTCTCTACCCTTTGGCTCCACTTACTTCTGACAATGTGCCCTTTAAGATCCCCTCTGGAAACCAGCTATATTTACAACTACCTTGACCTTATTCATTCCACTCATTTTCTGTAGTTTACACCAAATCTGGTGCTGCTATTTTTCTTAGCTCACACTTAGGTCATCTCCAATCTCATATACGTCTTCAGGAGATTTTCTCTGTAGCCCTTCCCTCTCCACTTCCCCTAACAGGGGAGATGGCTTTGAAGAAGTGAGTTCCTCATGTTTCGGTACACCAGCACAATGCAAACAAAATCATGGATAAGTTGGGAAGAAATTTTTCTATTTTCTTCTCCATTTCTAATCTGAAGCAGCACAAGATAGAGAGAATGGTTTGTCTCGGGTAATCTATTATCTCTGATTTACATGATCTCTGGTTTACATGATTCCACTCAATAGCATAATTTTACCAATTGGCAAGGAATACAACCTCAAAGATGAGTTTGTAACTGATATCTTAGCCAGTCAAGACAATAATGTTGCATAATCTAAATCAGTAATTAAATTAGAGATTATACAGTATGGATTGATGTTTGATAAGGACCAAAATTACATCGTTGGGAGCCTGTCATCGTTATATTCTGGTTAGCTAAGAGGTAAAGGAGGAAAAAGTGTCTGTGTAAGCTGTCAGAAACCTCTGAAGATCTGTACATTGCTGAGAACTTCAACATGAAAGTGGCCAATGAGGCAGTTTATTCTTTGCTTGACCTGAGCTTGTAGATATAGATGTATTGATGGAAGTCAAAGACATTCAGATGTCTGTGGAAGAGGATGAAGAAGCTAAGACTTGCAATTGCATGTCAACCCTGAAGTAGACAGAGCTAGAGGGCATGGGGAAATGCATGGCATTCCTGAGTTGGCCTACTCAGGTCAGAAAAGGAATCGGGAATGGCAGAGAGAATAGGCAGAACAAGCTCTCCAGAAACAGAAGACATTATGAAAATCCTGACCATGCCAGAAGTTAGAAGAACAAGCTGTAACTCAGGCACTAAAATGAGTCACAGCTCTACTTTCATGCCCAAATAGCACCCTTCCTGCAGTGGGGCACGGATTCTCTTTCCGTATATTGAATCTTCACGATGAACTCTAGTAGAACAGAATGACCCAGAGGACAAGGAATAAGCTCCTCTCATAGCAGGAGAAAGCCTCTGACAAGCTCAAGAACTGCTGTCCGGTTGATGTAATGCACTACTGAGTTTCTACAGAGGCTAGCTAGGTCTTCTGTACCAGCCAGATGGCTGGATGTCTCCAGAGGAGACCCAAATACATGGTGAAGCCTTTCAATGATAATTCTTTTCCATAAGCAGCCCTCATGATAAGTTCAGCATCCTCACTCAATGCAAGTGACCTTATTTTTTTNGCATCCTCACTCAATGCAAGTGACCTTTTTTTTTTGAGAAGAAATACAATTTTATCTTGAGGACATGACCTGGGATGGTGAGAACAGCTAATGACCTCCATGCAATCTCCCCTTCCTCAAAAGAAGTTGAGCCAGAAGACCTGGCTACACAACACCAGGGGCGGGGTCTTAAATCCCTTATGGAATAGCCACTGTTTTCAAACCAATGGCACTGGTAAGGTAAACCAGGTAAAAACCCTCACAGCCTTTCTGGATTTCACAGTAACTGAATGCTTTCAGGGCTGAGAAGAAGCCAGAAGTACCGCTTCTGAAGTTCTTACCTTCCACATGAAGGACTGAGCTTAATGCTTTGTTGTTTGGAGGGAACAGGAAGCCTGAGGGTGGAGACAGACTGTGACAGCAACAGCTTTGGCTCTTCAGAAAAATAATAACAATAAAGATCCTCTGCCCAAAAGGAAGTGTGACATCATTATACTTTGAAATGGGCAGCNTGGAATTATTTCTTCTTACTGACAAAAATATTACTTTTTCTGAAATAAGGTTTCTATTTTTTTCCCCTTCATGCAGCAGCACTAAAGCTCTCACAGGGCATTTAGGAACATATCTGTTCCTGTTCAAGGGCTTTCATGTGCACCAGTGTAACAGCTAGGTATAATCAAAATGCCAACAGAGACTTGCAGAAAGTACCCTTTCCATTAACCTTTTAAACGTGACAGTCACCATGTGCAAATTGAAAGCCATCACTAAATTGCCGCAGGATTGTTTCTATCTGAGACAAAAGTCTCTTCTCTACCCTTTGGCTCCACTTACTTCTGACAATGTGCCCTTTAAGATCCCCTCTGGAAACCAGCTATATTTACAACTACCTTGACCTTATTCATTCCACTCATTTTCTGTAGTTTACACCAAATCTGGTGCTGCTATTTTTCTTAGCTCACACTTAGGTCATCTCCAATCTCATATACGTCTTCAGGAGATTTTCTCTGTAGCCCTTCCCTCTCCACTTCCCCTAACAGGGGAGATGGCTTTGAAGAAGTGAGTTCCTCATGTTTCGGTACACCAGCACAATGCAAACAAAATCATGGATAAGTTGGGAAGAAATTTTTCTATTTTCTTCTCCATTTCTAATCTGAAGCAGCACAAGATAGAGAGAATGGTTTGTCTCGGGTAATCTATTATCTCTGATTTACATGATCTCTGGTTTACATGATTCCACTCAATAGCATAATTTTACCAATTGGCAAGGAATACAACCTCAAAGATGAGTTTGTAACTGATATCTTAGCCAGTCAAGACAATAATGTTGCATAATCTAAATCAGTAATTAAATTAGAGATTATACAGTATGGATTGATGTTTGATAAGGACCAAAATTACATCGTTGGGAGCCTGTCATCGTTATATTCTGGTTAGCTAAGAGGTAAAGGAGGAAAAAGTGTCTGTGTAAGCTGTCAGAAACCTCTGAAGATCTGTACATTGCTGAGAACTTCAACATGAAAGTGGCCAATGAGGCAGTTTATTCTTTGCTTGACCTGAGCTTGTAGATATAGATGTATTGATGGAAGTCAAAGACATTCCGATGTCTGTGGAAGAGGATGAAGAAGCTAAGACTTGCAATTGCATGTCAACCCTGAAGTAGACAGAGCTAGAGGGCATGGGGAAATGCATGGCATTCCTGAGTTGGCCTACTCAGGTCAGAAAAGGAATCGGGAATGGCAGAGAGAATAGGCAGAACAAGCTCTCCAGAAACAGAAGACATTATGAAAATCCTGACCATGCCAGAAGTTAGAAGAACAAGCTGTAACTCAGGCACTAAAATGAGTCACAGCTCTACTTTCATGCCCAAATAGCACCCTTCCTGCAGTGGGGCACGGATTCTCTTTCCGTATATTGAATCTTCACGATGAACTCTAGTAGAACAGAATGACCCAGAGGACAAGGAATAAGCTCCTCTCATAGCAGGAGAAAGCCTCTGACAAGCTCAAGAACTGCTGTCCGGTTGATGTAATGCACTACTGAGTTTCTACAGAGGCTAGCTAGGTCTTCTGTACCAGCCAGATGGCTGGATGTCTCCTGAGGAGACCCAAATACATGGTGAAGCCTTTCAATGATAATTCTTTTCCATAAGCAGCCCTCATGATAAGTTCAGCATCCTCACTCAATGCAAGTGACCTTTTTTTTTTGAGAAGAAATACAATTTTATCTTGAGGACATGACCTGGGATGGTGAGAACAGCTAATGACCTCCATGCAATCTCCCCTTCCTCAAAAGAAGTTGAGCCAGAAGACCTGGCTACACAACACCAGGGGCGGGGTCTTAAATCCCTTATGGAATAGCCACTGTTTTCAAACCAATGTCACTGGTAAGGTAAACCAGGTAAAAACCCTCACAGCCTTTCTGGATTTCACAGTAACTGAATACTTTCAGGGCTGAGAAGAAGCCAGAAGTACCGCTTCTGAAGTTCTTACCTTCCACATGAAGGACTGAGCTTAATGCTTTGTTGTTTGGAGGGAACAGGAAGCCTGAGGGTGGAGACAGACTGTGACAGCAACAGCTTTGGCTCTTCAGAAAAATAATAACAATAAAGATCCTCTGCCCAAAAGGAAGTGTGACATCATTATACTTTGAAATGGGCAGCGATTAATTCTCAGAAACTTGTTTGCTCTGTTTTTGGATGAGTGGAGTGCTTTGGGGATGGCAATGTGTAAAATCCTTTAATACAGATACTATCTGTATACAGATAATACAATATAATACAGATACTATCTGTATTAAAGACTGAAATTTTACTGACTGAAAAAGAATGAAAAATTACAACTGAACTTCACTATTTGTAGTTGTTATGCTATTTTATTTGCAATGTGTTTTTTGGAGTGTCGACAATTTTAATCTCTATCAGGATTGTGGTACAGTAAGTTGAGTAAATCCTGCTGAAACTGATGACTGGATACTGCTACTTCTGAGGTTGGCAAAGATATGAAACAGTTAAAAATTACCAGTGAATTATCTATAGAATCTGAATGCTATTATCAGAACACTGTTGTGCTCAACTCTCATATCAGAAGCTGTCACCATTAACAGAAAATACACATTCCAAAGAGAGATGAAGGATTACATTGAATTTTGTTTTCTGAAGATGCATGTGTGAGAAATTAAAAAAGGAACACCCAAAGAGAGGTGAAAAGGAAGCTGTCAAGGGAAAATCAAGAATCATGGTCCTTAGAACAGCCTTGCAGTAATGGTGAGGCAGGTGAGGGACACTTTCTTATTTGAAACCTCCTTTGTTGAGGAAAAAGATATACGTAAACATAATTGAAGTGAAGATGATGACATACTGATCCACTATACCTGCAAGCAAGTTAAATTCTCTGTGATGGAAAAATAATCCCAGTTGCTAGTGACGTGAAGCACAGATTCATGTGATTCTGTGTTGTATTACACAGTCCCTATATCTATAAATAACCAAAACCATCACAACCCTGGTGTGGACAAGTCAAAGCTACCCATCAGACTAATGGTTGAGGTTTCAAGAAACGAATACGGAGTGAGAAACTTCAGTTGTTTTGGTACCCTCACTACTCAAAAGAATCCGTCTCCTCCAATGATGGGCATTGCCTCCCAGCATCCAGTTCCAAAAAGTCTCAACCTCAGCAAATGGTCTGAGATGAATTAAATATTTAAGATCAACTTTAAATATGATCCTTAAGCATTTTTCTGAGTGTGGATAGACTTAATGTGGTGCTAAGCATCTCTCTGAATCCAGCTAAGGTGTCTGGGTCTTTTGTGTCCATGAGTCAACATGATCCAAGGGGTTCTGTGTATTTCAGCTTTTTCTGAATGCCATGGGGAAAAGGAACTCCTAACCATAGAATCATAGAATGGTTAGAGTTGGAAGGGACCTTCAAGATCATCCAGTTCCAACCCCCTCTGCCATGGGCAGGGACACCTCCCACCAGACCAGGTT
The DNA here is from genome assembly GCA_013398155.1 of Pedionomus torquatus. Lineage (NCBI taxonomy): Eukaryota > Metazoa > Chordata > Aves > Charadriiformes > Pedionomidae > Pedionomus > Pedionomus torquatus. Next base: position 165,238 of record VZRU01002890.1, on the reverse strand, counting down.
GCTCAAAGCCCCATCCAGCCTGGACTTAAATACTTCCAGGGATGGGGCATCTACAACTTCTCTGGGCAACCTGTTCCAGTGCCTCACCACCCTTACAGCAAAGAATCTTTTCCTAATAGCCAATCTAAATCTCCCCTCTTCCAGTTTAAGACCATTGCCCCTTATACTATCACTATGTTTCCTGACAAAGAGTCCCTCTCCTGCTCTCCTGCAGGCTCCCTTCAGATACTGGAAGGCTGCTAGAAGGTCTCCCTGGAGCCTTTTCTTTTCCAGGCTGAACAGCCCCAGCTCTCTCAGCCTGTCCTCATAGGAGAGGTGCTCCATCCCTCTAATCAACTTTGTGGCCCTCTGCTGGACTCGTTCCAACAGTTCTATGTCCTTTCTCTGTTGAGGACACCAGAGCTGTAAACAATTTCCAAGAGAGTAATTAAAAAATTGGATCTTACAGTATAATACTTCCTCTTTTTCATACAGTGGCAGGGTTGATTTACTGGATGTAAAAAACTAAGCTGCCGCTCCAGTTAACATTTTCAATCTCTGTTCCCTTTCCACATTCATGACTTAGCCCTGTGCAGAGAGCAAAATTCTCATTTCAAAGAAGGCCTAAAGATTTATAAAATCTATATATCTATCTATAAAATCTTTAAAGTCCCTTCCAACTCTAATCATTCTATGATTTTAAGATAGAAATGAAAGTCCAAAATTCTCAGCAAAAGGGATGACTGAAGGCATTTTTGTTTTGAATTAATCAGAAATTTTTCAATGAAGTTTGCTTTTTAATTATTTGTAACACAGTAAAAACACGTCTTATAGAGCAACAATATTGAACAAAGTAAAATGAAAAATAAATATAATAACTTTTTTTTCCTTGCATTCTTCAAAGAACTGGTTTTTTTTTACTTACCTGGACTAACACCCTGTGATATTATTATTATTTTTTTTAGATAATTTCTAATCAAGTGCAATAGACTAAGCAGATTTGGATAGAAACACTTATTACCCAACTCTGTTTCTGTGAATAATCAGAGAAATTTATGACAGGCTTAAAAATAAGGATATTAAATGCCTTCAAAGCTGTAACAATAGAATAAATGCCAGAACAGTCTTTCATTTAATCTAATAATACCAGATCTACCAGGTTTGTATTTTAAGTCAGACAGCAGGAGCTATTTTAAAGAGCTTCTTTTAGCAACTGTGCTCCTCTGTGGTGGGTGACCCTTTGTTTTGCAGGCATCGCTCAGTTGTCATGAGTGACAGAGATGCTCCACATGCAATGAGATCAGCGGGATGGCAATTTTCCAAGCGTCGTTCTCACCAGGTGAGGGCAGTCATATTCCTTAATGAAAAGCAAGCAGCTGTCACCTTGGGAGAAAACCAGATTGGCCGCCCACACATATAGCCAGAGGGATCCTGCTTGGCCTGCTCTTTGTGTATAGCTGAGGAAAAGAAAAATCAGAAACAAGGAAAGGGAAGAGAATATTTCATGATCATAATTTATTGGTGGTTTTTGTCTTGCGTAGCTTGTCCTATTTGAACATCAATTGCTATCATTCTGGCGGAAGCGGGGGCACTGGGATAATATGCATATTTATGTGCAAAACAGACATGGAAATGCAGTCATCTTTGTCCCGATGCAGTGAAAGACTGTAACATCTGCATATCAATAGCCACAAATTTGATGCAGTTCTCAGTAGTGTCATTTCAGAGAAACTCAAGGCTGGGGGGGGGTGGGGGCGGAATCCTCGAGGATTTTTTTTTTCCCCTATGGCACTAGCTTGCTTATTTTTTCTTATTTACAATCAAAGGGCCAAATTCAGCAGTGTAGATGAGGACAGTGGAGAGCACAACCACTTGGGCCAGAAAAATCTGACTGTGCTCTGAAAGAGGGAGCAGAAACTCACCTTTGCCTCTGCTGGAGGAGAAAATGACTTGTCTTGGTACCTCCATGGGAATTCAGAGGCAGCTGCTGTAGTCTGATAGCGAGTGTAGCTTCTCTGGAGACAGCACTGAGACCTTCTGGATCCCTGGGGAATGGCAGGAATGAGATCAATGAGTGCAATAGCTGCTTGCTACGACCTCTGTGTGCTGAACCATGAGATCTCCTCCAGCTCTACAACCCTATTATTTGGGCTCCTGAAAAAAAATGGACAACTGTAGAAAATCCCCATCCTCACCTTCATCAGAATGAATTTGCATTAATTTTGATGGACACACAGTATTTAAGAGTTATTTTGTGCTTTTCTAAATGTTGGTAACCATTGAAGATAACAGATCAGAAATTCTTTAGATACCAGACAGAACTTCCTTGCTATGAGGGTGGTGAGGCACTGGAACAGGTTGCTCAGAGAAGTTGTGGCTGCCCCATCCCTGGAAGTGTTCAAGACCAGGCTGGATGGGGCTTTGAGCAACGTGGTCTGGTGGGAGGTGTCCCTGCCCATGGCAGGGGCCTTGGAACTTGATGATCTTTAAGGTCCCTTCCAATGTTTATGATTCTATGAAGAAAGGGCATAGAAGAGGGCCAGACAGTCAATGGTAGCTTGCTCTTCTTTCAGATTTCTTCAGGAAACCTGTGAAAGGAAAATGAGCTAGCAAATTGGCATCAGGTTGACAAAGGCACTGTGGCCTTGCACAATATAATAAAATATCTAGTAAAATCCCTATTATGAATGCACAGGAAAAAAATCAGTAGCACAGGTGCTGCAATGCTTGAAAGCATTAAACATATTTTTATTAGGCATGAAACGGGTCAATAGAAATGACAAAGTTCGTCATCACTCTTACACTTTCCTTGTAGGAGTACTTTCAAAAGTCTGCTGAGCCAAAAAATAAGCTTTTACAAAAATATCAGGCCCATTTACTCAGTCAGATGTTCAAAGGATTTTCTCCTTGTAAGTCCTATTAATATTTCCTTCAGTCCTCAAATTACAGGAAAAATACAGTGCATGCATGTGAATGAGAGAAATTCATCATGCAATAGAGAAATTACTGTTAGTAGTTTATAATAGAATTAATAACTATTTATCATTACAAGTAACTATGTTTTATCTAATACGATAAATTTAAAATTCAATACACCTTCCACAGAATAATGATTACTCATGTTGAAACACACAACCAAAAAGTTGGAAAAGGGAGTTTCAACCGAGTCAAGAATATAATCCTTGTGTTTCAGTCTAAAATACAGAACTACATAAATCCCCTTTAATGGCATACGATCTGCTTTTAAATGGGGGGGAAGTTAAGGGGAGGGGTTTTTTGAGTCAGTTGGCTTGCACAGCTATTTGTTTCTCAGTGGGATAACTGAAAAGGCATCTCCTTTTCCTGTGTACATGTCTGTATTCCTCAGGATATTTCATAGTACAGTCTTGTGTGATTCTTCTTTGTAAGGTATTCATTTTTTTAAAGTTTTGTAATAAACAGATTTCTGTGAAATAGCTACAGGCATGATGCACCTAGATTGAGAGTAAGCAAACATTACCCTGAGTATACTTCATTTTCAACTCCTTTAAGTAGGATTGTATGATGACATTTTAACTGTTTAGATAAATCTGACACTTTTTTTTTTCAACTTCCCTTTTATTTGACAGAAAACACATAACAGACTTATTACTTGATGTTCAAAGCTCTGCAATGCATGGCAGCTGCACGTTGCAACTCTCATTGAGTGCTAGCATCTAAAAATAGTTACATTTAAGAGACAATAGTTCTTTTTCTTATACAGAATATGTTCTCTTTTGTTTGATTTTAATACCAAATAGGGGAATTCTGCTCTATTTGAGCCTTAAAAAAATGAGATCCACAAAGTTAACTATTGTGTTCCCATTCTCACACGCACTAAATCGTTTTGGAGGCAATTGCAGATTACATTTTTATCTTCTAAAATGTTTGCTATATCTCTAAGAGTGCAGAGTGAACCTGCCCATTTGTGTTCACTTCAAAGCAGATTAAAGTGGCAAAAAGACAGACACATATCCCTTGTTATCTTCCAAAAGTCTCTGTGTTTTCTCATGTTGATGTAGAGGTAAAATATCTTTGACTGAAATGCTTATCTTCCCCTTCCATATGAGACAATACAGTATGGTCTGTGTTGAAACAGGTAGACACCTTTACAAGAAGAGCCAAAAGTCTTCTCTGAAGAGCAGAGCCTGAGCTCCAGCTGCCAGAAATGTAACATCTCAGGGAGGACTTCGAGGGAGATGTGACCTGCTACTGGTGCTTATTCTTCTCCTGGTGACATAACACACCATCTGCAGCCTTACCACCACCATTACAGCAACCAAGTGCTACAAAACAAGGACCCAGTTTAGGTGAAGAAAGAGCAATGTGAACAAACCATTTCTGAGCAACAAAACTGGTACCTTGCAAATATCCCTAGTGATAAAGAATAAGGAAGCAACTTCAGTTTTTACAGTACAGTTTTTAACAGAAAGGCTTTATAGACTTTTCCATAAGATGTTGAAAGGTCTCTAATAAGCACTGTTGAACTTCTTTTTGAAATAATTTGTACACATTAGAAACAGTGCTATTGTAGTAGACGTCTTGAAAGATCATCCTCTATAGAAGAGGAGAGTATGAGTAACCTTGTATTTTCCTGTGGAGGCTATCTCAATTGCTACAATTTCAATTGCTACAATTTCAATTGCATTTGCACATCAGGAGGTAATGTGACTCAGAGTCATTCCTTACTGCCTGGTTCCTACTTTCCTTTCTTGCACTTGCAGTGCTAGCAGTAAGTCAGGACAGTTTGGGTGCTAGCTTCATCATATTGACTTGAAATGAAGAAAGAGGAAGGAATATAAGAGCTAACCTGCTGGAGTTAAAAGTCTGAAATCCACCAATGCTTTGCATCCCCAGGAAGGAAAAGGAGATGCACAAATCCTGCTGCAAACACCAGTGTGGAGTGGGAAGCCTGAAGGAGAAGACTTATTTGCTATTGCTGCTTTACATTAGTATATACTTCCTCATGTGACCAAGCCCTTTTGTCTTGGTCATATCTTCTGAGTAGTGGATGTGAGCAGAACCTCAGTAAACCCAGACAACATGGTCCCCTTCCCTCAGGTGGAGAAAACTGTTTTTTCATGTTCTTACTCTGCGCATCAGGGAGATTCTGCAATTTCACTGCCTGGAGCCAAAGTTCTACTGCACAGCTGAGAAGCTTTCAGCACCTTGTTACTCATTGCAGAGAAAGAGGCTGGATTTGCTGATGGTTTCATCACGTCATGGTAAATATTTCACTATGGCTTTTCCTGTCCCTTTCTGCCTGATCACCTTCAGGTTTCATTTGACTAGACTAGTTTTTGCAGTGCCAGCTGCAATGTAACCTCCCTACTACATGGGCTGTAATGAAATGTCTCCCTTTTTGCCCAACATAGCCTGGTACTTCCATTCAAACCAAATTAGACCCCACCTTCTGTCAGCTCCTGCAGCATTAACCTTCTCACTCCCTCTCTGACTGGACTTTCTTCAGATGTTTTCAGGTATCTAAAATTCAATTAAGTGGCCAGGGAAATACAAGGACCTGGTGAAAGCAGTGGAAGCTGTGATTTGCAAGCAGGACTGGTAGGTAGTTGTCCATCTTTACTAGAGCATAACTACACCTTTTTTACTGCGAGTTCACGCTTCAGTTGCCTGTACATTTAAGTCACAAAAAAATCACTACTTCCATCATCAGACTAGTTGTTGAGTACAGATAAGTGTGTTACTTTTTACTTGGAGTTAATCAGGTGTACAGGGGAGCCCTGCTCAGTGGCTGTAAGGAGAAAGTATCATCTGGCATTTTTTCTCTGTGAGATCTGGACAACTCATGGAGCAGTCATTTATGTAATCCCTGCTCTTTTTAACTTCATCTCTATAGTTAGCCACTACACCTCTGAGTTACAGCTTTGCTGCAGTAATGCATTTCATGACAGAAAGAACTCTACCCTTGACATTACAAAACAGAACCTCTAACCAGATCTGCACACAGAGCAACAGATTTCTGGAAAATGGCCAGAGAGCTTTGTCATCCATCCAAACCCAAAGGAGTGGGATATACACTGTAGCAGGGATATAATAGTTTTTCAGTCATTTCCCATTTCTTCTGCCCTGATGGCATCTCACTCATCACTGGAGAGCAGCATGGGAGAACAGAGTACACAACACACCAGTAAACATCCTTCCTTTCTCTTTTGACCATAAAGGTTGAAATTCAGATGAGTGCAGGCAAGCGGCTCCCAAAGAGCTGTTTCAACGCAAAGCCATGGAGAAGTGACATGCACTTTGTGTGTTCACGCCTGGGGAGTGACACCAGGCTGGAAAGCAGAATCTATAAATCCTCCCCAAGGACAGACTTTTCGGTGACCTTTCAAAAACAACATGCTGTTTTTCAGAAATGTTCTTCTATCAGCATTTTGTTCTCTTCAGTACTTCCAGAGTGAAAACACGATGGCCAAGCAGAGGAAAACTGCAGAGCAACAGAGACTACTCTTTTCTATCCCCCCAGAGCTGCTGTTTGCCTCCAGGCCAGCCTGCAAGGAAGGTCCATCGCATTATTGAACACTTAAGGGTTGTTTTTTTTCTAAGAACACACCCATATTGATAATAGCAAGGTGTATAGTTCCCCGTCAACAGTTTGATTCTGTCAGAAAGCTGCCAGCTTGCAAAAGTCCTCAATAACAACTTTGACGAAAATGGGCAGTTCTGACAGCCAGTCTGTCTCCCTCAGCTCTCCCACACACCTGTATACATCTATATATACACACAGAGCAGGAGGGAGAGAAAATAAAATATCACCTTGCTTGTCCACATCCCTTTACCACTGGAAAAATAGCTTTTTCCCACACAGTCCTTTACATACCACCTCCCTCTTGTCAAGCTTATAGAGCAATGCTGGGGAAAAATGAAATATTGAAGGGCTAATCCTTTATTTAAAAAGCCACCAGATATAAATGGTTCGTTCTGACAATTTATTACCGATTCTGGGAAGATTGGGAAAATTAATCTTTCATATCTCTTTGCAAGTGACAGATGAAAGAAGTAAAATACTCGTCAGCACTGAAGAGCTGCAACTTTTTACTATCTGAAAGAAATTTCAAAAAAATATCAGAAATTCAGGTATTTCCTTGCTTAAAGATCACTGCTGACTCTTTCAGGAGAACTTTTATCTGTCCTTTCTTTGTAACACCCACAACAGAGCATTAGGATCTTATATTATTTGTTAAGTGAAAAGGTCAGAATAATTACAGGTTTGTAGTCTCAGGTCAAGAGACAGTCTTCTGAAGGCACATAACACCTCATTTTTTTCTCTGCCTGTCAAGTTCTAAAGAAATTTTTAGGCTTTACTCCTTAGCCTGTTTTCTGGAATAGCTGGCTAAGTGGTGGCACCTTTTCTATATATATTTCAACCACTTTGTCAGATATTTTCCCTCATAGCAGCCACTCTTCCCCTCTCTACCCTTTCGTTTTTTTCAAACAAAACTACTAGTCATGCTTAGAGAAACAAATACTAAAGTACTGCGCTTTGCATTTCGAGGGCAATGTTCTGGTTGAACCCCTGAAAAGGCATGAAAGACCCCCAAAGGAGTAAATTACACTCCTAAAAGATAGTATGATGAACTGCCCCTGCTTTATCCAAGACCAGACATGTAGCCATACTCTTCACATTAGAATCAGGCTAAAAGAAATAATTACCTGGCAGGGGGTATTTGGAGAAATTACTGCTGAGTGCCTGCTCTGTAAAGCTGTTCCACACTTCCTCGCTGCAGACGGGGCAGGTGAAGAATGATTGAGAAAAGCCATAATTTCAGCGTCAATCAATTGCCCTGCTTGCATGGCTCTGAGTGGCTCAGCATGCAATGGGCAAGGCAGAAGGTCACCTCACAACAGCTACACAGCAGGTCTGAATACAAATAATACTTTACTTCACATATCAACTCCTTCACTGTCATTTCTAAGGAATACTTGATATAGGACTCTATATTTTGTCAAAGACAAGTAATTAACTGTGACACCATGAATGGCATTTTGCAAGAATTACTTGGGTGTCACATTCATGGTTAAGATCACGTGGCCACTTACATTTTCTCTGCCTACCTGCTTAAAGTCATACAAGACAATGGTTCCTTAAAATCTATTATCCCTCTAGCAATGGGTTTTAATTTTAAGATGGCTTAACCATCTTAAAATTAACTGTCAACCATCATGATCCTGCCTTGTGGCCTATGGTGCCTCTTTATAATAAAGAGAAATAACATCCTTGTTCTATTTTTATACTGATTCATTTTTCTCAGGCTCCTCCAGTGTTCAAATGCACATTCGTACCTGATCAGATCTCAACATCTTTCTTTGGCAATCATACTGATTTTCATAGACAAGCAAGAAGGTGTGTATGGGTCCATAGATACAACTTTTCTGCACCTGCTCTCCTTGTGTTATCCTAGAAAAAAAGCAATTTGGATTTAAATAGTGATAAACCCTTCCCCCAAGTTCTGTTAAGCAGAGCCTATACACTGGGTTCTGTCTCCTTGAGGTTAGCCTTGAGCAGATTGGCATGATGCCAGTGACATGCTACAGAAGATTATTGTATTCCTCAAATCCCTTCTTCCTAAATGTGTTCATAAAGCCCCTTCTTATGAAGGAGCTTTATAAGAAATGGGGTAGACTTTTTGACTTCTATAAGTACTAAGCAAATTTTGAGGCCAGGAAGACCAGCCAGCCTTCACAGGTAGACTATTCTCAGCATTGCTCTTTTCACCATCCCCTTAGCATCCTGAAAACCTCACTGGTAGGTTATATTTTAGGTAGAAATCAGTAGGCGTTTGTGAAAGTAAATGAGCAACAAGGTGCCCTGGTCCTCAGTAAAGATGCAAAAGAGAACTACCTCTCTGATTGCAAAGGCATGACCCCCTTTCCTCCCTGACAAGGGTTTTCCCTCAGTAATTCTGCTAGAGACGCGTTTCTGAAGCTTGAAGACAGAAGTCATTGTCCTTCAGATGGAGGTGGTTACATTAGGCAGACTGACCTGTACTGCATGAGTTATACCCCAGACAGTCCCTAGATGTTCTACTGAACAAAGCTGTCTTCAAATTTAACTACATCCCTGTATCCAGGACAATGCACAGTTGTTAGAATGACCCCTGGAGAGCAGGCAGGTGCTGACGCACGAGGACTCCATGGCTGCTCTGATTTCCTTCTTTCCTCTCACACTTCATGAGAGTCTGAAGCGGAGGTTTGCAGAGGACATCTTCTTAATTAAATGGAGGGTGTTCCCTTAGAGCAATGATAGATTATTATCCCTTTCTAGTTTAGCTAAAAGTAGGTACATCAGTCAAGAGAAAATATAGGACATCAAGCTGAAATGTTTAGATTGTGACTGTGCACTCAATATAGGCAACAGTTAAAAAATGGTTCTAGTCAAATTAACACCTAAATTGAATTCTTACTGTAACCAAACTAAGGTGAAGTGTGTTGGATTGATAATCCTGAAGTAAGAAGATGAAAGCTAGCCGCGTCTTTGTTGTACACACATATGCATTACAATTCCAGCAAAGATTTCTGGCAGTTCTGATCAAGCCCCAAAAATTAATTGCCTTAAAAAGATTTACAGTGTAGATGTTCACCGAGTCCATCACAAATTGCTTTACCCAGTCTCACAGATGCTTCTTTCAGTTCTCAGCATCAGTATCTGGAGTCACTCTATTTACAACTGAATAATACTAGCAGGTTTTTAATTCCAAAATTCATTTCCAGTCAGCACTTGCTGGGATTTTTGTGTGGCTCACCAGCAGTCAAACCCAAGGGCTCAAACTGTGATAGAAAAATGAATACAGAAAGTGTCATGAAAGCTGCCAAAAGAAAATTCAATCTGAGGTGAGTACTGGCAGAAAAATAGCCTTTGCCATTGTAAAGGGGTAAAGTGAAAGCTGGTTTTGCCATAAAAAATTTCCAGTGTAACAAAAATAAAACTCCCAGCAAAGGCCTTTTAATTCATCCAGCCAGCGATATGCAATATGTTACACAGATACCGACCAAAGGCAAAAACCAGAACAAATTTCCAAATGTATTTATAAGTGCCTATTGTATTCAAAACGAAGAGACGAGTCAGATTATCCAGGTGGAAAGGTGACTATGAACTACTGAAATTATGTGGAAGGAATTAATATTCTCTGGAGATTAACATAGGTATAATTTATTAATTTTTACAAATACTAAATTTATAGAGACCTGTTGGTTTCATGCCTATTAAAATAAACAGAAAATGTCCCACTGGAAAGCAGTTTTGATGAAAATATGAAAAGGATGCAAAATGATCTTCATTTTTCTGCACAAACTTGGGTGTATTACGTATAGTTTTTGCCACCAACTTGCTTAGAGTTAAATTTCTGGAGACACTAGCAGCCTCCTCTAACCAATATTTTCAGTGACAGTAAAGCAATAGAAAGACAATTGGAAAGGAAATTCAAATACGCAGGAAACATCATAGACATGAAATATTCATTATGTTTTCGTCTTCAACACCATGTACCATACCAAGTCAAATGTTTATTTTGAGGATATGGACTTTGGTTTGCATTGCTTCCTCTCTAGCTCTGTTTGCAGAGGTGAACCTGTGTCTTGTCTGCCTTGAGGGAGGAGTGTCAACATTTAAATTTTGAGTTCATGCCTTTGAGTGATTTGTGAGCAAACTTAACTTCCTTCCTAAAACCTTCTGGCTTCAAATTCTTGAGAACTAGAGTGTAGAAAACATTAGTGCTGGCACACCAGAGATAAAATCTCAATATGAGATTGCAGCAACAGCAGAAATCTAGCATAAATATCTAAACTCTTTTCGGTTCAATCCTGTGTGTTTATGGCTAAGTTATGAGAAAAAATACAGAATAAAGTTGGAGAGGGATGAGAAGGAGAGGATAATACCTGTAGGCTGCATTAAAAATCCCATGAATTGTTTTGAGTGACTGATAACCCTGATCTATAGAAAATTGAGTATACATAAATCACTACTGAATCAAACCTGATAATAGGGTAAACTAGTCCTTAAGCCTGTGTTCATATATCTGGAAAGAAATTAAATCATATTTGCAAGGACTTTGACTATGCCTCTTTGACACAAGAGGCAGCCTGCCACCAAACAGTAAAATAATATTCAAGTCTGTAGGGCAGTCTATAATTTCTCAAGGCTAGAGTAATTTCACTTTACAATACCATTCCTGATGAATTAATCACTGGACTGATGTTGAGGGATGCATTGGAACCAGTGTTAATAACTCATTGATGTTGATTGAAATTAGTAGGATAATTTCAAAATCGTTTGTTGCACACACAAGAACAGTACATCAAGAAGGGTAATTTTGCCAAGGCTCAAGAAAGTTAATAAAAATTAGTGGGAGAAATATTAAAAGAAATTGAGATTTCTTACTGAAGGAATTTTATTAGAGACTGTTACAAAGCTAGAAGTCAGTGGATGAATGAAGGCAGCAATTACTATTGATGGAAAATGACAGAAAAGGAAATAGGAGAAATAGATGTCAGTGTAAATTAGAATTTATGAAATATAGAGAAATTATGATAAAATCTAAGTACATAAGGGAAAAATCAACATCTGCCAAGCAAAATGATGTTATGAATATTTATGGAAAATAGCTTCCGAATTTTTATATACATGTATAAGATACAAGGTTTGGTAGCAATAAAGCATACCCATTACTTGACAGACATCATAAAATTTTAACTGATACTTAAAAGACAACATTATTTGAAAATATTTATAATCTATACTTGGGAAAAATCAGATTATGTACATATCCAGGGAGAACACTCTTATGTAGACTAGCAGATAAAGGGGCTGTTAAATATCCTACATCAGTGTTTAACGATTTTTAAAGCAACTAGTTTTGGAGAATTTGCATCCAAGAGTCCAACTAATTCTCCATGGTAAACCTTGAGTATTAGCTTTCCAGCTTTTCATCTTTTGCCATCCAGAGGGATCTGAACATGTTTGAGAGTTGGATCCATGCAAACTTCATGAAGTTCAACAAGGCCAAGTACAAGGTCCTGCACATGAGTCACAGCAACCCCAAACACAAATACAGGCTGGACAGAGAATGGATTGAAAGTGGTCCTGCAGAGAAGAAAAAGGGGTGTCGGTTGATGAGAAGTTCAACATGAGCCAGTTCAACATTGCTTATAGCACAACTGCAATCTGGGCTACATCAAAAGAAGTGTGGCTAGCAGGTCAAGGCAGGCGATTCTGTCCCTCTACTCTGGTGAGACCTCACCTAGAGTACTGCATCCGACTCTGGGACACGGACCTGTCAAAATGAGCCCAGCAGAGGGCTGTAAAGATGGGCAGCTCTCCTATGAAGACAGGCTGAGAGAGTTAGGGTTGTTCAGCCTGGAGAAGAGAAGGCTCCAGAGACACCTTATATCCCCTTCCAGTTCTTAAAGGGGGTCTACAGGAAACACAGGGAGGGACTCCTTATCAGGGATTGTCACAATAGGATGATGGATAATGGTTTTAAACTGAAAAAGGTGAGATTTAGATTAGATATCAGGAAGAAATTCTTTAGTGTGTGGGTAGTAAGACACTGGAACATGTTGCCCAGAGAAGATGTGGACGGCCCATCCCTGGAGGTGTTCAAGGCTAGGCTAGAAGGGGCTTTGATCAACCTATTCTAGTTGAAGGTGTTCTTGCCCATGGCAGGGGGTTGGAACGCGATCTTCAAGGTCCCTTCTGACCGAAACCATGAATGATTCTATGAAATATTTTTCATGGGATCTATCCCTGTTCATATGCCCCCAGTGGTGTCTGAGCTTTGTAAACCTAGAAGAACTTAAACATAGAAGAAATGTTTGCAAAATACAAATAGCAAGTAGAGAGCATTATGGGTGACATAACTACACTTAAGTTCTACCCATGGAAAAAGAACCAAAAATGTTTCCTCCAGATGAAAAGTTCTCTGCCAAAGAAGGGAAAGGCAGATCATGTCTGCAGAAGGAGACCTGACAGCTGAACACTGTGTCTGGAATGGATAGCAAGACACACAACATGTGGACGACACAGCTGAATACTCCATCTGTAGACATAAAAAACCCCAGCTGGGCAAGGGTGGAGAGTATAATTAATTTAGAAAGAAAAAAAATAGTATTTTTTCATTTCAATTTGCCTGAGTGGAGAAATACAACTGCTTTGGTATTGTGGTGGACAATCACAAAACTCATGGGAGCACAGCAAAAGTTCTTCAGTACTAGGGTGGTACAGTGATCATATAACTCCCAAGCCATGCTGAAGTAAAAAGTACTGGGTAGCCTGAGGTATTTCAGGAAAAAGGGGGTAGAGAACGGGTTAGACATGCTTCACCCTGACGTGGTGGTCATGCTTGTTTGAGAGACGCACAAAAAAAGGATTTAAACTAGAAAAAGACTCTATCATAGGAATATACAGAAGCTATAGAAAGGTAACTTGATTACAGAGTATGAAATTCTCCACCAGGGAAATATGTCATGTATTAAAAGTCTATTTCATCCCTCTCCTCCTTCCCCCATAAAAAATGGGAGGGAAGGGAAGACAGAAAACTTTTGGCTTGGTTTTTGTTTTCTGTTTTCAAACAAGGAGTTAGGCTTAGCATGTGGATAACTGAAAGAGGGGTAATTGCCTTTGTCATAAAAGAAACCAGATGATACGGTTTAATGATGTGTTTGGTCCTTAAACTGGAGAACTATGAGTCTGCTCCCAGTTACAACCCACCCTGGAGAGGTAAGTCTTCCTCTCACAATTGTTCGTCTCAGTGTGTTTTTCCCTAATCTTGAAGAATTTCCTAAGGAATATGGTTCATTGTTCTCAGCAAAAAGTAGTTTATACTGTGAATGCCACTTCAAAATCAAAAGTTGTAGGGAATCAAGTCCATGATACTGTTTTGCCGCCTTGTCAGTGTGCCAAGCAACAGGTGTTGCTATAAACTAGGAAATAGCCATGGAAACGGACAAAGCTGAAGTTAGAAATAGAAAGATTGGTTGGAGGCTAGGAAGCTAGGTAGAAAAGAAAATCTCTTTCACCAAAATACTGTAAGTTTGAATATCTGATCTTATTGGATCCAGGACAAGAAATCCCATTGTATGTGTGAACTGGAAATCTATGCCACCACAGCAGTGAGCATTACTTCTTTCTTCTACATTTTTAATGTTATTTTTTGAAAATTGGAGCCTGAAACTACTAGACTGCTCATCAGAAATGCATGTTACACATTGTCCAGAACCAACAGCTGGATTTTGGGCAGTATATAGACATTGTGAATAAATATAAAGAGCAGGTAGCAGCAAATACCTACGAACTGCTGAACATAGAGCCAGTAATGCATGCAAACTTTTGAGAGGCACTTTAATTTCCGAAGCCTGAATTCTGTTATACACTACTATTTTGACACTGAGACGTCAGTACAAAATATCAATGCTATTATTTGCACTGATGCCTTTGTTACAGAAATATTTCTGACTAATGAATCCTCCTTTATTCAGGCCTTACTTCTCTCACTCCTAAATGAAGGTACAGTACAGATTTAACTCCTCTCTACTTGACTGTTTACCTCTGCTACTAGTCAAAGCACCCCATTACACATGGTATCAAACTATCTTGAGTCACTCGCTTGAAATAATAGAGGTTTGATAGACCTCAGCCTACTGCAGAATGCTGTAATCATATACTTTCTTTGCAAGCCTTCTCAGGAGCACACAAATTGCCATCTTTATTAGAGACCAGTAAACATGTTTAAATAAAATAAGAATCAATGCAAGCTATCTCTTGAACCACAAACCAAACCAAATACAAATCTTTATGTAACAAACAAACAAACAAACAAACAAAAAAAAAAAAAAAAAAAAAGCATTGTTCCTTCTAAACAAGAATATTTACATATCTGCAGTTCTTCCCTGGGAATAAACAGTATTTAAAAACTCGTCCTAAATCAGACAGTGCTGGCAAGTTCCTAAACTAAGCTCAGATAATTTACAAGCATCTCAAATCCAGTGAGACTTTTGATGTCTAAACAAATGGAAACAGATCTCTATATGCTTTGCTGTGAATATTTCATCTGAAAAGATCCCACATGTTTGCACAGCAAAGCTGTCTTCCTTGTTACTTTTAACATTATTTCTTAGATAAAGAAGGACGTGCTGCCATGTTGAAAAAGAAACATAGAACCTGTGCACAGGTACTGCACATGTAAATGATGACCAAGAGCTCATGAGAACACACATATCTTGGAATTAATGAGAACTGAAATAACGGAGGATCAAGCATCTCATCTAGATGCAGGGTGACCAAAAGACCTCCATCAATATGAACCCATGTTATACTCTCTTGGGGCAAGTCTGAACAGTCACCTTACTGATCCAAACAGGAGCAGTCATGAATCCGTATCACTTCCTCAGAAGTGGAGCCTATTTTACAACAGACTTTATCATTTACAGTGCTGGAGTTTGCACTGGCAAATACTACTCTTCCTGCAGCAAACTGAAATGCTATTGAAATATGGCATATATTTATCTGTCAGGCACCCAAGAAAAGCAATATCAAGGCTCAGGCAGGCTTTCTGTACAGTTATTGCATGAACTGGAAAATGAACTGCACATTAACTTTTTTTTTCATAGCTCTAATAAGCATATTTACACCAGGCTCTCTCTTTCTTACTCTGTATTCCAGCATATGAGTCCTTTCTGTGTGGCTTCACAACCTTTTTCACCCCTTTGGAAAATAACTTTTACACTTATTCTTTCATTACAGGACACAGCTTCCCAGGCACCACTATGCTCTTTAATGTAAAAGTCACATTCTGGAAACATCAGTCAATATCGGCCTTTTCAAGAGCACCCAAATCCACTGCTGTCAAACATGTGGGATGCTCACAGTCAGCTCTTCTGTCCTTATCACCCACTCGTTCCAGTCCAGTGACCTTTCCAGCACAATAAAAGCTGCCAACATATTGCAGACATGGTAAAAGTATGCAAATGCCAACTGCTATTAAATGTGCCCATTGTCTGTTGAAAGACAAGTTATTGCTTTCTTTCCATCACAAGAAATCTCTTACATCCTTGTGCAAATAAAGACAATTTGAGGTTATATTGATTTACATTCCTTAAATTCAAACAAGCCTTAGGAATATGTTTAAATGTGGTATGACTTCTTTAGAAGCTTGCAGAAGATATTTGAAGTGAGTACATGCTTTGGAGATCACATATATATTGTAGTAATTTCAAAATATTAAGGCAAGGGCTTTCAAAGGGAACTAGCTGTCCTAGTCACTGCAACTTCTGACAACAGCTGGACACCTACTCCCCTTTAGGCCTCAAAAAATCATAAAGTCCTAACAAAGAGGCATTCAAAGTCTTTTAATGTGAATTTATAGTTTATTGCCTTCTTACCATAGAGCTGAAATGAAAGAGTTTTAGACAGGGGAATGACAACCTTTCAAGGCAGCTGAAAATCTCGGAGTGCTGGAGAGCCTTTTAACAAGAGGAGATGTGGATTTACAGAAGTGATGAATGCCTACTGGTATTATAGGTGGTTTGGTGCAACACATTTTGCTAGCAGGTCAGTCAAGAAGTAAGATTCGTTTTAGCTCAGGGTTCTCTTTCACTCTTTTTTATGAATCAATTAGGGTAAATGAGAAGAGAAACAGATATTTCTAGTGTAAACCTTTAATAAAGTTCTACGAATATTGCCAACTGATTCTGAAGCCAGTGTCGGTTTCCTCCTTAGCTGCATCTTTCCAGAGTTTGAATAATAAGCAGCAAGAACAAACACAATGATAAATTTGAAAACGGAAATAAATATAGAAGTCTTGTACAGAAAACTGTAAGACTATTATGAGAAGCTGGGTCCTGAACCCAAAGTTTGATGCATAAAATCCAACTTTAAGAGCTTCTAAGTAGTATATTCCTGTCAGCGTCACACAGCAACAAAAATGAAATAAATCTTGGCTGAACTGCAATAACATAGTAAGCATAGATATTGTACTTTCACTTACACATCTGGGTAACTAATTTATAACTGCCACATTTGGCCTGATCTGCATGTAGTTGCAACTCAGTGCTGAGATCTATACCGAGTACAGCTTTTGTGATGATTTATCTGTTCAGATCTCCAACCAGACCCGTTCTGGGTGGAAAGAAGTGTATAAAGGACCACAGTTGTCAGTGAGAAAAGTTTTGTTTTCTTTATACCTCCTCTCCTTTAGGCAGTGTTAATGGAGTCTGAAAGAGAATGTAACTTTTTCTGAGGGAGCCAAAGTCTCCACAAGGAAACATTTAGAAAACTAAAGCTAGAACCCTTAATGAGAGGAAGGGAGATAGCTTTAACTACCTTCATTGTGTCAACAGGAAAGCAGCAATGTTAAGATATAAAACAAATGCACATTTCATGTTTTTTGCCATCATCATTTGGTTTTCATCATATTTTGCATCATACTGGCATTCATTATCTAAGCTGAATGCAATTCCCCTCTGAACAGCTAAGCTTAACTTAGAACCCTGACACACACACACATGTAAACCAAACAAAAATGCATAATATAATATAGCTTTGTTTTCCATGCCAGACAGCAGGTAGTTAGTGCCTAAATACATGGATTAGAAGGATTTTCAAAAGTTAGGGGAATTCAAAGGGAAGTGGGACTGAAAACTCGGCTAGAAACCACTAAGAAATAAAACACTCACTGAGTTTAGTGTAGTCTGGTTTATGTATTCTGAGAGGGCAAGTTGCCTTTTTGTAAAAGGGAAAAGAAGATACACTGAAGCCTGAGCTCTCCAGTGAAACTGCCTCTGCATCAATTAAAAATCAAACTTTAGGTATTCCCTTTTAACCAGTGCTGCATGTTTAATTTTTTGTTTAACTTTCACATAGGAGCTCTATAAGAGCAGGAATATCTTCTCATCTTACCTTTTCTGCTACATCAAGTGATTTATCTTCTAAGCAATCTTTTCTTTGGTTTCATAAGGTACACACAGCTGTACACACAAACCTACAAATAATAACAGCAACAATAACAATAATAAACTCTAGCAACCTTTTTTCCTGTTCATTACATTTCAGAATTAGTCCTCAAAAGTTGTAGCTGATGCTAATGAGAATCATAATTGTGCATTTTTTTCCTGACTGCAAAAATAATGTCATACTTTAATTATGGCTGTATATTTTAATTAAATCATAATTTTCTGATTCTTTCCAATAATAAATGATAAGGTAATGATGCCTTGCCAACACCCAACAGCATCTTAGCTCAGTTAAGCATAATTGCAGCAAACCTAGACAAATGTTGTAATTAAATAATCTACGGTGCATTGGGTTTTGTAGTTGAAAAGAAAGAAATACCTATCTATATTTGTTTCAGAATGTATTTACTCCCATAAGCTTTATATATAAACAAATTATTAAGCTATATGAAACTGTTTGTCTAATAAACAGATTGTAACTGTAATTCCTAATCATAACATTCTTAGGAAATACAGAAGGTAATTAATATTAGAATTATATTGGTCTCTTGAAAAACTCTGGAGGACAAAAGGCAGCAGAAGAAATCTTTAATGTTATGCTGGGGCACACTGTGGGTTTTTCTTATTAAAATTTAAATTCATTCTCCTTTTTATAGTAAGCAAGACTGGTTAAACATTGTACTTAGAAAAAAAATGTTAAAAAAGCTCCCGCTGAAAGGACATTTAGCAATGAAAATGCAAATCTGAAATCTGAAGAATGTTGCTCACCCTGTCTCAGAGCTTCATGGCAGTAGGAAGAAAAATCAGGTCTTCAGTATAGGTGGAGATAATCTTGTGAAGCACATAGCACATTGAGCACATCAAGATGTGGAGCACATTTTGATCTGATGTGAACCCAAATATCTTCTCATGTTAGGGATTTTTGTCAACTTGTCCTGACAGTTTCTCATACTGCTACTAGCTGCCATAGTCTGGTATTTAACAGAAGGATTAACATCTGGCTCAGAAGTGTCTTTTTTTTTGTCCCCTGAATTCTATTCAAATTTGGCAGACACATAAAGTTAAAAATTGTTACTTCCTAAAGAGGATAAGGCATAAGGACATCGTGAAAATAGTTTGCAGATAGATTTTCTCCCAGAAATTTTTACTTGAAAATACAAAACATTTGAAGTTCTGTGGCCAATTTCATAGCTGAGTATGCAACATGTAAAACATACAATTTCATTCACACTTTAAAGTGAATTATCTTTGGCAGCATTCAAATTTTTCTGAATTCACTTTTTTAAAATATTCTCAGTAATGGGAATATTTGGCAAAATAGTGAATGCTGGTGAATATTTAATTGGTAGAAAACTTATTTAAAATATTGCATTGTAAAGTTAATTTTGAAAGTAATTTTCCTCCCCTTTAGGGAGAAAAAAAAAATCTTATTTTTTGTTCACTGAAAACAACAGTGACAAAGACTTACAGGAATTCTCCACTCTCTTTGGTTCCAAAGTGATAAGTTTCGGAACGAGAAGCCAGTAACTGTTGCCTAAGTGCAAAACTGGGTGGAAGAAAAAAAATGTCTTGAAAAAGGTAGCACATCAGTGTCTGAACCGGGAACAGAATGCAGATCAGCTGGTCAGATGTTCTCACATCCCTGCTCATGACTTCATAACAGCTTGCTAATTAGTAGAATAGAAAACAAGAGCAGCATCTCTATTAGTCCATGTGACGGACACTGGTTCCAGTATGCTCTTCGAGCACTGTTGCAAAGAAGGTGCCATACACATTGGCTAAATACTCTAGAAATCATCCAAACCCTTCTGCTTCCCAGCCCAGTTATTGTGGCAGTTGAGTTTAATAAAGGATATGAAAAATCAGCTCACTTGAGAATTCTAAACAGCTTTAAATAGCGAATTAATAAAATATTATTTAGTACAGATGTGTCTTAAACTGTGATGGAATTAATTACGAAATTCTACAAGTGCCCCTTATGTTCACAGACAGTTTTGAGTACCACAAATGTTCCTATTTACTTATTTTTTGAACTAGAAAATCTTGGACTGCAGAACAGCCGGATTCTAATCAGAGGGCTAGAGGAGAAGCTGCTTACCCATATGTGTAAGTGATGTTTCCATGGATACAACTGACTTGATTTGCAGTTTGCAAATTTACCTTCAGTAAGTGGCAAAAGATGTTCCACCTTCCCAAAGATCTGAGTGTCAGGATATAGATGTCATCTGCCTGTGCAATGAATGTGAAGCCAAGGTCTGGAGTGCAGAACCAGAATGAACTTGCATTGTTAATCTGACATACCTCTGCAGTGTGTGCCTGGGGAATCTCTGCCAGGGTGGGTCATTTTGTTGGTGTCAGAGAATTCCTCTTGGCAGGGAGAGTCAACTGCTCAAATAAAGTCCAGGAAAAACTGGGTTGCAAAGGAATCCTGGAAAAAGGGATCACATAGATGCTATGGGCCATCAGCCAAAAATGAGTCAACAATGCCATGTTGTTTGAATGAAAAACAAAAGCTGCATTAGGGTCTATTAATAGGAATAGCTCACCAGACATGTGATGCAATCCTCCTGTCCAAGCCCTGTCTAGAATACTGACTTCTATTCAGACTCCCCCACAGAGATGTCTAGAGCCATTTCAGATGTCCGTGGTGGGAAGAACAAGAAGCAATGGGCATGTATTGCTGCAAGGAATATTCAAGTTTACCATTAGGAGAGCCTTTTAGCAGTAAGTATAGTGCAGGTATGTAATAGCCTGTCAGGGGAAATTCTGAAATCTCCTCAACTGTGAGTCATCAAGAGTAAGGGGGACAAGTCTACCAGGAATGACAGAAGCACAGGTCATCTGGACCTGGGGCTGGGACAAGGCCAAAAAGGCCTCTAGAGATCCCTCAGCTTCTGATTCTAAATTTCATTAAAATAAATTGCACTAAAACACTACAAATCACTAAATACTATAGGCATTCTGGATTTTCATCAGACTTGCAGACTATTGCAACATGCCAAGTTCCAGAGTAAATTAAAACTAATAGTTCAAACTAGGAAACATTCTAAAGGTGAGTCTCTTTCTAAATACTTATTCATACTGGATGTATTTCAGCCTTCTTGACATATAAATGTCAATTTTGGCAAAGCCCTCAGAATCCAGGGAATTTTTCAGGAAATTACTTTTTGACATGAAGGATACGGAGAGATACTAAATGCTTCATTCTGACCTCACTTCATTTTACACAGTCTATCTCATGTCAGCCAGGAAGTTCACTAGGTTACTCAACGTTAAGGATGAGAAGCAAAGCCCTAGGATGCCCTGATGATGAAGGCTCAGAGCTTGTGAAGTTCCTGTAACCAGTCAGAGAGAAAAAAACTTTATCAATATTCAACTTTTCCATTCATTACTCAATTTCTTCAGAGGTGAAAACAAGGAGCATCAGCGGGAACAAGAACATATGATATTTTTTTATAATTAATAGGAGGACCTCAAGCAGAGCATCAGTTGTCTGAAATTATATTAATGTTGTAGGAGGCAAAATGCAGACTTTGCTTAAATTAAACGTTATTACAAAACAGGGGCATGTTGCTGGGGCACTACGTGATGGGACTAGGCAGCAGAAGTCAGAGAGAAGCTTAGGACTCTGTACAGTGCTACGGGTTCTCTCCATCTTCCCCGCTCAGTTCATCAAATATGTGGAGCTCAAAGAAAATTTGCTTAAGGCAGAAGAAGTTTCCGAGCTCCTAATCCCATCTATGGCAGGGGAACAGAAGTCGGGAACTAGTGGCAGGGTTTGTATTCTTCCCATTTTTCCCCAGTAAATCTGTGTCTGAGTGGGTTTCATCTGGTGTGCTCACTGTTAATCTAGTAAACTTCCTGGCATTAATTAAGATGTTAAGTTAGCTCTTTCCACCAAAAAAAGATCTAAAATGAAAGTAGTTGGTCTACTGATAACAACAAGTTTCTGACAGTGCTATAAAGAGCTAATTTGTTGCGACAAGGTTTTAGTGGTTGATGTGGTAGGTAGTATTTACCAGGTCACTTGAACAAAAGCAATGGTTTCTCCTGAGGCTGGCAGGAGCTATTGTACATGTTAGACTGAATGATAAATTTTCTTCTGAAGATTTAGGAATAATTTCTTCACTGTAATTGTCATACTTCACTGACATCTGAATGCCATTATCACAATAATAACTGAAATTAAAAAGTGGAATAGTGTCACTTGAAGATGAATACTAAGAACATAGAAAGACTTGGATGTTCACTCACTTGAGCTATTCTTCCCTCTATTGTACTCTGGAATGCATTTCATTGGAATATATTCCAAATAGAGCAGTATTCTTCATTTAAACACTTCCTAATGGTTTTATATCTCTGACATAGCATTTGAGCAATTAACGGAGTCTGTTACAACAGATCTGTCTTGGACAGAAAACCTGAATTATTTAAAGGAAAAAATTCTCACTAGCATAGGATGTAAAGATATTCTAAACTGAACCAACAATTGGCATTGGAAACAGGTGGGAAATGAGCTTTTAGTGCTCCAACACAAGTACTCCAAAATACTACTATGGACTCTGAAATTATCAGAAATTGTTGTATTTCTCTCTACTCAGGGAGGGTGCTCAGGCCATTAGGAAAGGGTACCTGGATTAGCAGACTGTTGTCCCTCAACTGGAGCCTCTTAGATGCAGTTCAAGTCACCTACATATTTAAACATTTGAATATTTAAAGGTGGTTAATGGGAGTTGGAAGCAATTTTTAAAAATTCCAGTTTAGTGCTGAGACCAGACTAAGCTAATTCAGGCACTTAAATGTGCTGCTTGTGACTTAGGCCAACTTGGTGTCTACCTGCTGCACATAGGGATGGTCCCATCAGCCTCCTGCAGCTCCAGGCCTGGCCATATATGCTTCCGACTTGTCCCTCGGACTTTCTAAACGCATGCCAAGTTGGTTTATGGTGTTTAAGCAGCAGAGAACCCACCCTAAAGAAAAAAGGAAAAAAAAAAAGAAAGAAAAAGAAAAAGGAAAAAGTTCTTACCTTTCTTCTGGTTTAATTTTCTTAACATATTTCTTCTGGGATCAGATGGTCACCAATGTCAGCAGAATGGATAGTACTGAAAATCCCAACAGAAAGAGGTTGGCAAGTAGACAAGAC
The DNA here is from genome assembly GCA_013398155.1 of Pedionomus torquatus. Taxonomy (NCBI): domain Eukaryota; kingdom Metazoa; phylum Chordata; class Aves; order Charadriiformes; family Pedionomidae; genus Pedionomus; species Pedionomus torquatus. Next base: position 142,137 of record VZRU01002890.1, on the reverse strand, counting down.
CATACTTCTTGCTGGTAGCCAGCTCTAAGATGGCTTCATTTGTACTGTAAGGCCATGCACAAAGGTAGACAAGATGATGCAATTACTTCTTACCATATGAATAAAAAAAATGGAAGGTTAGGGGATCCCGGAAGCAGTCAGAAGTGCCATCACCAGAGAAGGATGATTATGAAAATTCTGGTCAGCTTTCTCCTAGTGAAATTGTCCCAGTAAAAGGTTTTTATTAACATAGATGGGAAACAGGAGAGAGGAAAATGGGAAAATAAATTTAGAAAGGTTGTCATCTGCATTTCTGGCCTTGCTTGTGTGTCAGAAGTGATGGGCACAAGATGGTTACAACTGCATTCAAGATTAGAAATGACAAGGGGAAATAAAAAATTAATTTACAAATACATTTCACAGTTCACGCACAGTTAGATGCAACTTATTTTTTAAAATTCCCTTCTCTATTCAGGATTCACTTTACTTGATGTAATATGTGTTGTTTTATACTTATGGGAGTTGACTTATGAATAATACAATTAGACAGTTTGGGCTTTCAGGAAAGGTCTACACGTACTGGAATTTATTCCATTTAGGCAAGAGGTACTTTGCACTTTGCATACTCTGCAGGGTAACTAGGAGGTAGGCATAGCTCTGTTGAAATAGTGTTTGCCTCTCCTTACAGAAAGACTGATTTAGACTCACCTCATTTAAATTCATGTTTATGTCTGAGTATAATAGCACAGGAGCATAAGAATTTCTATGGTTCAAGCAAATACTAGGCGTAGGCTGGTGTGATAAGCTCTATTTCCTTCACACCACAGTTAGAATACACATGGGTTGAAGACCAGGCAGCCTTACCCTCTGTGTGCTGTTTCCTTGAAAACTATCAGGGTTTCCCTATACATCTAGGCTCTAAGACACTTGAACGCAGAACAGGCAATTGCAAAAGTTGTTTTCAGAGACCCAAAAATTTGCTATTACATGTGATTGATACAATGTTCAGATGCAATTGATACAAGGCATCAGATGCCTTGCTGGTGCAAATCAGCACATCCATCAGAAGACGAACTATAAATGCATTTTGCAAATGCTCCCATAAATCCATTGTCAGTCCATTGAAAGACTGAAATTATTAAGGTGATCTTCCTTAATGTTACTTAGCCTTTATACCATCAGTGCAAATATTAGCTCCCTTTTATGATTCACAGTTATCTTCACTCTAGTTCCCTACTAGAACCCACCAGCTAGTTATCTGCTATCCTGAATTATAGACTAAAAACCATTGTTAACCTCAGATCAAGATTTTGGAGCTGATCATACACTTTTAGGGTTATGTAAAAAAAAATTTACATTTGCAGTTGATCTGCAGTGAGCTCGATGTCCAATTTATATTATCAAAGACTTTCTCATTGAGTCTGATCAAGAGACTCACAGACCGTGAGTTGTACAAGAAACGGAAACAAGAGGGGCTTATTTTTCAGAAAATTCTTTCACAATAACCTCTGAGTGAGGATAAAGCACAAGTGAATATCTGTCTTTTCTGAGTCAGAATAGAAGTGGTGAAACTCCAGGACTCTTGGGACTTCCCTAGATTTCTTTTAAAAATTAGTCTTGGCAGAGGTTGAGGCCATGTTTATGAAAAGACAGTAATCTTATAATCTCCTTTCCTTTCCAGCTGTCTTCCCAGCCCACTAGAGACTATATTCCTAATAATTAGAAACTTATGTGCCTAATACACATATTCTGGCAAGGCAAAACATGAGGAAAAGATTGTCACCATTGCACATGTAAGATGCAGAGTTCTGCTGTATCAGTCAGATATCTGAGAGAGTTCATTTTAGGGTGGAGTTAGAGGACTCCTGGTTTCATTATGACAAATTATCACCAACATAAGCTGCCAATGCAGGAGTCTAAATCTCTCCTTGCAAAGAGAAGGCCACAGCAAACATCACCAGTTTGCTAATATGTGTTTGCTACCAGCTGCAACAATCCCAAAGAGAACGTAGCTTCAAATAAAGGTTAAGAATACTACACATGTGAGCATGGGTGTTGTGGTTTTGAGGCTCTGGAAATGAAGGTCAGAATGGTGTCAAAGAAATGCTGAAGATCTCACCAAAAACTCAGTTATGTCAGAACCATCAGTCTCAAGCTGGTCTTCAAGATTAGAGGTCTTCAATGATGTTAGTCATTTCAGGCAATTTATGAATGAGAGCATAAATTTTCATTGAAATATTTTCTTTGAGATTTTTTTCCCAATTTTTACCATAAGCATCATGTGCTCTTTTGACTGAGAGACAAAATGGAGCATGAAATTTTTTAGGAGGGGTGGCTGGTGGCTTTGGGAGCCAGAATCACAGTCTGAACATCACATAAAGAAAGAGACTGTCTAAAAATAGGCAGTCTCCATTCTCTGACCTGCCCCTGCCCTTTTTGCACAGATGAGCAGATGTGTTCATTTGTCAAGTGATGGTTGTTGACAACACTGTTGCACTGACACAGGGGGATAACTTGCCCTAGAAAAGATGTCGGTTCAAAGTAGAGTTCATCGGTTAGCCTCAGTGAGCAGTTAGACACATCTCCCCATATGTCAGCAGACATTATACACCTCTGGCCTGAGAGTGAATAGGGCAGAATGAGCTGGTCCCCAAATCAGCTCAGCAAAGCCTCCTGCCTTTGGCATTGCTCCCAGCTCTGCTCTCAGCCCCTCCTCAGCAGCGAGCTACAGGCTGACCTTTGGAAGCAGACAAAAAAGCACAAGCTCTCGGGTCCCATCAGACTCCTCCCCACAATTTTCTCTGATAGAAGAGAGGAAAAAACTGCATAACGTTGCAGAAAATCACAATGGTTGAAAGTGATTACCTGTAAGATCCGCTGCCGGAACAAATCCATTGAACCTAAATAACCTTTTAGTTTTAACAGAGCAACAGAAGGAGATATTGTAAGAGATGTGTGCCAGCAGTACTAAGCTGTATATAGTATTCTACCCTAAAATGTAATAAAACCGAATTAGTAAATCATTTCATAAGTCAGTAAAAACCCTTCAACAAGCAAAATCTCACAATCCTATCTGAATTCAGAAGGTTTCAAGAACTCACTTAAAGTAAAAAATGCTTCCCCACCCCCCTTTTTCTTTCTATTGGTTTAGGCTTCCTAAGTATTTACATTGCTTTAAATTGCTTTGCAACACTTCCATCGTCATCTGCCTAGTGTCTGTGCTGCATGCATGACCTTTCTTAATGCAGCCATGCTCTTTCTTGGCTTTTCACAATATTTATTGTAGAATTGGCTAATCACATTAAAAACTGGACACGTTATGCACTTGTGCATCTCTTATTTCTATGATTCTAGTACTAATAATACTAGACAATCCTTTTTCTGTGATACAGCCATCAGGGATGGAGCAGTTCTTTGATTTTATGCTAGAGCCTATGGGACTCAGACATCCAAAATCTAAAGAAATTTGAAGGAAAGACATGGCAAACCTTTACCATATATGAAATGCCACCCAATATAACATATAATTTAGTGGTACCTTAGCTGAAAAGTCATTCATTCAACTTTGGTGCTAGAATAAAGATGTGTAGAAAATCCTACAAAGAAATTGGTAACTAAATGTTCTGTGCATACTCTAGGCTAGTTTTCCTCTCCTTTTCTCCCTGAAGATTTTAGGGTGTATACAAGGTAGAAGACTTAAAATATGGACTTCCATTTCCAGTTAAAATAAGGAGAGAGTGAGTGAGAGAGAGTACAAAAAATTGTGAAATTCTCCAGTTTCTCCAATTGCTTTATGGGAAACACATGAACATCCTGATACAGAGAACTGCCTGAGGCCAATGCTGCTTACCTCATGCCCGAAGGGCAGACAGCAGAGAATTCACAGCAGGCACAGAGAATGCAAATCCTTGGTGAAATGCACCTTATAGGTCCCTTGATGCATCATTAAGATGATGGGCCAAATCTAGCCACACAGACAGATTACATCTTCCCCATCAGGACTAAAAAATAATATAGCCATTGCAAAAATCAAAAAATCATATCTTTGTTTTTAAATGACCCATTTCTGATCATAAAAACAATTAAAAATTCACAATCACTTCATAATCTCTAAACCTGGAATAAAAAAAAGGGGGAACAACTCTTAAATGACTAATTTTGGTACTTTGTGAAACCAGTATTGATGGGGTCTAAGCTGCTGTGTTAAATGATTTTTAAAAACTTATATGATCTCCTTGAGTCCCAAGCAAGTGTTCTGGCTGTCTTCATTTATAGTCAAAAAAGTAGGCCAGCATCTTGCTTCTCCATTACTGTTAAATACCCTTTCTGTCTCTTTTCCCTCCAACATTTTTAGAGCAGTGAACCAAGTATTGCCTGAAAAAAAGAATCCAGGAAGGAGCAAATGAGGATTCAGACTCATACTAAATATAATGATGGGTATTAATGAATGTCCCTGCAAAACTTTAAAGGATCAGGCCTCCAACTCATGGAATCATTAGAGTTGGAAGGGACCTTAAAGATCATGCAGTTCCAGCCCCCCTGCCATGGGCAGGGACACCTCCCACCAGACCAGGTTGCTCAAAGCCCCATCAAGCCTGGCCTTGAACACCTCCAGGGATGGGGCATCCACAGCTTCTCTGGGCAGCCTGTTCCAGTGCCTCACCACCCAACAAGGAAAGAATTTCTTCCTAATATCCAATCTAAATCTCCCCTCTTCCAATTTAAAACCATTACCCCTAGTTCTGTCACTACATTTCCTGACAGAGTCCCTCTCCTGCTTTCCTGTAGGCTCCCTTTAGATACTGGAAGGCTGCAATAAGGTCTCCCTGGAGCCTTTTCTTCTCCAGGCTGAACAGCCCCAGCTCTCTCAGCCTGTCCTCATAAGAGAGGTGCTCCATCCCTCTAATCAACTTTGTGGCTCTTCGCTGGACCTATTCCTATTCCTTAACTGCAATCTTATTTATTTAGTTTTTATGATTAATATGTCACTCAGTAAAGATTAAATCTGCCCAGCTTCCCTCATCGGTCTGTGTCCCTGTTGTCCTAGAGCTTCGGGTTTTTTCTTTTTTTTTTATGTGTTTTTGTTTGTTTGTTGTGTGTGTGGGTGGGTTGTTTGTTTTTGTTAGTTTTGGGGTTTTTTGTTATTTTTTTTAAATCTTAACCTCTGTTAAAAATGAAAAAAAAAATAAATTCACACACTTAGTTTTCATGGGTGCAAGCAGAAAAAAGTTGAAACAAGACTTGAACGGAACAGACCCAGCAGTGTTTCCCCCCATCCACAGAGAATGTGGAAAGAAAACCCCAGACAGCTGACCTGCTTTTTCCACTGGCCACTGGTTCCTTAAAACTAAAAGCCACTTTCAAAGGTAGGGGAGACAACAGCCTGGTAAAGAGCCACATATGTTATGTGGCACAGCAGGCCTTGCTATTGCTACCTCAGCACAAATCTGAGCTATCTGTAGAAGCAACACACAAAGCCTTCTCCCCATAAAACTAGAATTTTTCCACTCAGAAAAAACCCACAGCAGGTTGCTCAGTGCTACAGAACAGAGGGATGCCAAAGAGAGGAGAACAGGAAGGAGAACAGCAGCACTGAGCCCTAAATCACCCATGGCAATGAGTTGGCCGTGGTGAGAGGGGAGACAGATGAACTGCTCTGAAGCCTGTTCCTCCCTCCATACGGCCGGAGAAGTGGTCAAGGAGCATTTCTGGCTTTGAACACTCCTAACAGCTGCAACATATCCATCCTAGGTAAATGAGGAAGAAGTGGGTGTTCAGACTGTCAAGAATACCGCCACCCCTCTGTTGTCCAGTACATCCAGCAGGCATCATATAACTTGCACCATTAAAAAAATAATGAAAGTTTCAACTTCTCCATGGAAAGAACATACTCTGAAAAGACCTCTGTTAATGAAGTAGGTTGGGTGCATGTTGTCAGGCTAATACTGGCTGTGAGTCCCACTCCCACACAGTCGGCTTCTGCATTGCAAAGGTAGTCATGCATTGCCATTTCTTTCCATTCTTCCCCTTGTATTCAGGTAATTTAGCTGACATTTTAAAAAACGGTCTGTCTAATAGCGCAACTACAAATTGGTATCTCTGAATGATGACAGGTACAATTCAACGAGCACTCAGCACTGGATCCATGTCTGTAAATATTCAGAAGGGTGTACCTTACCATACTTAGGCTGATCTCTGTCCTCTGGACAAGAGAGACAGAAAAGTATGCTGGATTCACCCCGTTCAGGCCTTTAGATGAAGCCCCGTCTCTGAATTATTTTCTCAAAGAACTTCTCTCTCCAGTGTCTACAGAAGTAACCTAGGAATCTGTCTGAACAGCCATAAAAAAGAAATCTGATTTATTATTTGTTTAAAAAAATATGGAAAAAAAGGCAAAAAAAATCAACCCAAAACCCCAACCCAATCCTTTCACCTAAACTGGGACAAATAAAAAACTAAGGGAAGAATCTGCCCCCGTCCCCAAAATTTTGCTGGTGCAAATTTTGCATTTATTATAAGGATATAAATAAAATAAAGGCTGAGGAAATAAACAAAACATGTGTTCTTCTTTCCATGCACCCTTTTCCATGTTACCGATACTCATAAATAAGCTAAAATTTCCCCAGGACCAGTTACGGCTTTTATTGGCAGAACTACAGAGCAGTACCCTTGGTAGAGCTTTCCATTTAAAAATCTCTAATCTGCATGTTATCTGATTCTGAGGGATCTTCTTCTAAGTAGAATTTATGCACTCACTCTCCCTCAGAATGCCCCTTGGGACCAGAGACTATGTATAGCACTAATTCACTTAAATTTCTCATTTCTTAAAAAAAAAAAGCAAAAAAAAAAAGCTCATGAGTTCTTCCAAGTTGGTTGCTTTATAATGAATTTAATTGACTGCTTCATAGCAGCATAGGAATACAGTGATCAAGAGTGGCAAGAATAGCATTCTTATACATGAAGTTTAAAAAAAACCACTAAATCTGCTTGTTTGAATAAGCAATAGAATGACCAGAGTGGGGAAAACAGCCCCCAAGAAATCATAATTGTACGATGTTCAAAAAGGAAATCAATCAACCAATCAATCAACTGGAAAAGAAAGACTCATATTCCCTGCATAAATGAAACTTTTTTCCACATTTTTCTGTGATTTAGAGAATGCTTATTTTTCTGTTTGGGTCATTTTCTGATCTGGCTGGCAAACACATTTTTAGATTTTTTTTTTTTTTTTTAAAGCAAGAGTTTTAATGATATAGTTATTATTTTAAGAAAAGACAGGAATAAGTTAATAAAAAAGCTTTTGAGAAACACAGCCATGAATGTTGCAGCTGGAATCCAAGGGGTGCTGAGCATATTACATCTGGTCACAGCTTTGCGTGCCAAGCACTGGAAATCTGAACTTGTGCCATTTTGGAGCTCTGGTTTTAATGGAATTGAGCCTTGTCTGGGAGTAGTCTACACTGGATACTTCTGAGGTCATCTTTTCTCCCTTCTTATTGACATCTGAAGCATCTGGCAGAAAAAGGAAAAAAATGCTTGAATGAATAGGTAGGGAATTAGTGACCAGTCAGCTTTGACAGCTGTTTACAAATCTTATCACGTTAAGCATAGCTGAAGTTATTGGATAAGAAACTTTTACATGCTGTATATCCAGTCATCCCTTTGTCTTTCTATCACTTTTTCAAACAATCCAGATGTAATCCATAATTTGTGCTGAGTACTGAAACCAATCTACTGCACGTGATGCCTTCACCCCATAGTTTTTAGCACCGAGTGCTATGAAAAGATAACGGAGTTTTTAATAGGGTCCCTGGTGCTTTTTGGAAAAATGAAAGACACTCCACAGTGCTTTTGAGAAACAAAGTTGAGATGCAGTGATGTATTTCCATAAGGTGCTAGAAATTGTCAAGCCCCTGAATTTCTCAAGTTCTTTTGTGGAACAGTGGCCTGGTTTGGAACAGAACCAACTTTCTGTTCAGTGATTTTACATCTTAGCTAGGCCTCTTCTAGTTCTCTGAAATTAACCTGAAGCCTGACCAACAGGCATATTCCATCCCATTTGCCCTTGCTCAGTATAAAAGCTGAGGAATCAAAGGGTCAACTCTCTTTCTTCCACAGCTGACGTTTGAAGACAAACCTGTCTGTTCATCTGCCTTTGATCGCAATTCATACATTCCCAACTCCAGAGCTCCCATCCATCACTGAGTTCAGTCTGGGACTTTCCCCGGGCCTGCTAGTGACATCAGTCTGGGAGCTTGATACAGTGTTGTATGTATTTTATCTATCCCGTTATTTTCTTTTAAATTTTAATATTGCATTAGTTTAATACATACTCGTAAATCTATTTATCTCTTCCTTTCCTATCTTTGAAGAGGGGGAAGGAAAGGGCCATCTGTCATTCCGATTGGCCAATTCAACCTAAACCAAAACAAACAGTTACTGTAGAAAGCATTAATTTACTTAGAAAAAAAATAAAATTCAGCAATTAAAAATAAGGTCTCTTTAGATTTAGGAAGAGCCATCAGAAATATAAACTACAGGAAAAGAATTTGTCAGCTTCAATCTTGCAGACTAGTTTTAAGTCTTCTAAGTTGGCTTGCACTCAGATCTCACATAAGTCTGATTTTCTGCATGTGCACCTTCCACTGGAGTTAGAAATCATACCATTTACCAACATCAGTGTCAAACTATCATTAGCCAGAGTAAGTCAGCACTATTTGAGCATTTTATCAATTTCTTTCAGAATGAGACTCAAAACGAGAAGTTTTGAATGTCTGTTGAAATGATTCTTTACCTCAGTAAACAGGTGTGTGTGAACACGCGTACTTAAAACTTAAGATTGTGACTGAAAACATGGACTGAAGTGTTTTAAATTCTTTAAAACCCATTTATAAATGTTTCTCTGTGTTTGATTTTGCAAGGAACATGTCTCATGCTGATGTTAGAGCTTGCTTTTCCAAACACAAGATGAAGTTGTTTTGGCACTGCTCAAGTATCCAGCATGACTGTTGTCCCCTAGTTAGGATCAAACTCAAAGCAGTTCCCTTAATAAGCTGTTCAGTGTGAAAAGAAATGACCTTTCTACAGGTGAGAGAGAAAAGGCTCAAAGGAATGCTCATGAGGAAAAGAAACCCTGATTGGTCATGACCATGTTTGGGTTAGTGATGGCTTGAACAACTGCAGGATCCAGCAGGATCTTCAAGCACCACAAGAAACTCGTTGTCCCTCTGAATATCTTTGTCAGTGATATGACTCAATCATGCTGGCTATAACAGTCCTAAAGTAAAAACTTGCTCAGTATAAAAGCGTCACATCTTCTTCATGCTGCCTCATTCCCTCCTTTCACATAGCATAGTGCCAGCCATTGTACCTGGAGCTGTCTCCTTACCTGTGCTACAAAGAATGCTTATTTAGCATGTTCACATAGCAGCTTTTGACCTCATGCCATATGAACTGCCCTTTCATAGGTCTTGTTTTTGTAGATCCTTGATTATCTTTAGGGGGAAAAAGATTTTAAATGCCTTTTGTTGGTTCAGAGCCAAATGCTTTCCATACAATCTAAAAAAACTCAACCATCTTACAGCTTCCTTCACAGCCCTGCCCCTTCCTCCTTCCCTCTTACATTTGCTGCTATAAAAACCATCCTGTTCTATATTGCTAAAAATCGAAAACTAGATTTCTGAATCACTTCACCTTTCATTGCCACTCAGATTATTAATCTTTATATCATATGTAGAGGCTCAGATGGTTCTAAGCAACTGTTATTTTAGTGTCTGACAGCCACAGGCTTCCTTCTCAGTCTAGGGACTTATTTACATTCCTGTATCCCGGCCCACTATTGAAGCTTTCCCCAGCTCTCATTCAGACAAAATTTCCACTGAGATTTTAAAGTCCCCCCCTCCAATGAATCTGGAACGTGTCCAGAGGAGAGCCACCAAGCTTTTGAGGGGTCTAGAGAACAAGTCATATGAGGAGACGCTGAGGGAACTGGGCATGTTTAGTCTGAAGAAGAGGAGGCTGAGGGGAGACTTCATTGCCCTTTACAATTAACAGGAAGGAGGTTGTAGAGAGGCAAGTGTTGGCCTCCTCTCCCAAGTAAATAAGGACAGGACCAGAGGAAATGGTCTGAAGTTGCAGTAGGGAAGGTTTAGATTAGATATTAGGAAGAATTACTTCACTGAGAGGGTGGTCAGGCACTGGAGCGACCTGCCCAGAGTGGTGCTGGAGTCACCATCCCTGGAGGTATTTAAGAAATATGTAGATGTGATACTTCAAGACACACTCTAGTGGCTGAAGTTGTTGGGTTGGGTGATTTTTTTTGTGGGGTTGGGTGTTTTTTTGTTTTGTTTTTTGTGTGTGTATGGTTAGACTTGATGAAGTCTCTTCCAACCATGAACATTCTGTAGTACTCAGGATAATGGAGCCTGAATCCAAGTTGTTTGTGCTAGTCCCGTGTTCATGGCATTTTGCTATGGCTCTAATAAAGTGAAAATTTACACTGATTGTAATAAGAAGGAAAGGATGCTGCCAGTGTTCTCAACATGCTGCCTTTTTTTTGCAATTTTCTCATTTTCTCAGTCCAAAATAACCCAGATTTTCCTCCTGGCATAGTCCAAACCAGAGGCTTTCCAGGTGTCACGGGGACAAGAATTTGATTTGACATGATGGGTTGGACTCTCCTGCACCTAATCAATGTCTTTCTTTGTCTCATCAGATGCAAATGACAGCAGTGGATAGCAAACGAGTCATAGATAGTGCCTAACACCTTAGAGCCCAAGGGCAGTGCCTCTCTGGTAGCACCAAGAAAAGGTGGCAGAACCAGCCTTGCAGAGCCGTGATCTGTGACCCCCAGCACTCCACACCACTTACCTTCTTGAGTCGCTCTGACACACAGTGCGGCCACAGATGAACCTTAAGAGCTCCTCTGACAACAACGAGTCTTCTGGGCAGATGCCACCAGAGGAGTGCAAATCAGCCATTACAGCTGCAACAAAGGGACAGATTCCCCCTATCCAGTGGTACCTGAGGAAAAGGCTGCACACAGATATCATCACACAAAAGCAACATATTTTCCTGCTGAATCGCTGGTCCCTGTACTTTGTGGTACTGGGTAACAGGCCCATCCTGATGGTAAGAACAGGCTTGCTTCATCTCTGCGAGACACAAGCCATCCTTTCCTACCAGCAGGGGTCTTGCTCCAGCAACCCCTTGCCAGAATGATTTTGCTGACTTGATTTGCACACAAGGGGCCAACATGTCTAAGAAAAAATTTTGACATGCAGCTTCAGGGAAGAGAGCAAGGGAGGTAGCTTTTATTCCTCTACAGCCAAAACCCCTTTACATCTTGGAGCACTAGCTTGAAAGTCCTTAACTATCCCACAGATATAAACGTTTAAATGTTATTTTGCATTAGGCACTGGAGCTAATTTTCCTATTCAGTGATTCTGTCATTTTGTAAAATGTGTACAATATGTAACACCATTTATTATAAAAACAGAGAGCACAAGAAGATTAAAATTCTGACAGAGGCGTATTAGCTTTGCTTGGCAAAAGAAAAAACTTCATATGTTTGTGAATCATTCCTGAGACAATCATACTCCTTTAAATACCATAAAGAAAATAATTTTCACGTTTGTTCTGGAAAGCATCATGAATATTAATACAAGGCAAATACAAGTTGTCCATTTTGGGGACCAATAAAGTCTTTTCCATCAAAAGATTTTGTAACGACAGCATGTAGAATTTGAAAGGCTAAAGACACTACTAATCTAAGACAGATTTGTGTGTGAACATTCATACCATAAATCTGGTGGATATCACACTCAGTTTTAAAAATAAAGCCCAACTGGTAGCTGATTAAGTCAGTTTGTAGTCACCCCTCCTATGCGACAAAGGGGTGCAATTTTGGAGATATTTAAGCTTATAGCAGTATACCACCAACCAATACTTCGAGGAACTCTAAAGGCTTAGAAACTTATTTTCAGTGAGGAAAGAAGGAAGGTTAGAAAGAGCATCTTGATTTGTATTTAAAGTATCTTTTTAAACAGTAACTAGGAGTCTGAGTCACACATATGCAATGGATACTGTTTGAATAAAGACAGAACCTTTCAGTTTGTGGCATTCTCCATCAGCTACATACACAGCACTGCTGAAGCTTAATGTAAAACCCCAATGCCTTTCTCAATTCTTTCATGATCCCTCTTACTTGTAATAGATATACAGGACTGTGGAAACCAATGCTCAACTCTCAACTCCTCATCGAAGTCTTATGCAACTAGAAAATGTGTTTTTTTAACTTATGTTGCAGTTTTCTGACATCAAGAGCAAGTATAGATTTACCAGCTTCACAATTGTACTGAGAGATAAAATATTTTTGAAGAATCAACAGAAAGTGCTCCTCTATATTTAAAACTGTCTTTAACAGTTATATAACAGGACAAAAGAATGTAAAGGTAATTCATAGATCAGGAGTTATTTCTATTACCCACCAGAGCAGATTTTTCAGAAAAACACAGGGAAAGGTTGCAGTTAAATGGTCAGACAGAGGTAGGGAAGGCCCTAATCAAGATGCAAGAGCATCACAGTTACACATAACAAAAAAAGATTGATGCTTAAGACAAGGTTTGTACACTTAACACCTCTAAAAATGTCAGATTTGATCTGGGAAGAGTTGAAAATGAAGTTATGGATGCCTCCCTAGTGACACCAGAACATAGGTTTCTTCCTCTGTCAGGCAGCTTTGATACAAAAATAAGTGATGTATCTTGCCAGTGGGAATCACTGCTCCTGTTGTTAGTGTAGAAAAAGCAAAATGAAAGTCACAATTACTAACAAAAGTTAGTTTCAGGTAGTTGTCAGAAAAAAACCACCCAAAACAAACTGAAACTCCAAAAACCTAAACTCTTGTTTCCTTCTTACCTTATATCATGCATAACTATTTCTGAGAAAAAAAATATGTAAGAGAAAGAAACATCATTCTGGCTATGGAAATATTTCTTAACCATTCTACTCTGGTGGCTACACATAAAACGAGAAAAGGAGGAACATGGCCAATTTTCTGACAACTAGAAACAAATATCACAATGAAGAGCCAAAGTGTCAAACTCTGATAAAGCAAAATCCAAATCATGGACTAGAATTAATTATACAACCCAAAATGCAAAGGAAGAGATTGAAATAAAAAGCTGCTCTCTTTTTGCTGTTCTTTAAATCATAGGCTCATGGAACAGATTGGGTTGGAAGGCACCTTAAAGATCATTGAGTTCCAACCCCCCCTGCCACGGGCAGGGACATGTCCCACTAGAGCAGGTTGCTCAAAGCCCCATCCAGCCTGGCCTTGAACACAGTGGATGGGGAATCCATTACATCTCTGGGTAACCTGTTTCAGTGCTTCACTGCCCTCTCAGTAAAGAATTTATTTCAACTAGCTAATATAAAACTACCTTCTTTCAGTTTAAAACCATTACCCCTTGTTCTTCTCTGTATCCTGGGTAACCAGGTCTCATTTCCTTCCAGGGAGGATTGACATTTTCCCTAGTCTTCCTTTTGTGATTGCTGTACAGATAGAAACCTTTCTTTTACCCTTGATGTCCCTGGGCAAATTTAACTCTACCTGGACTTTAGCTCTCCTAACCTCATGCCTGGCTGCTTGGGCAACTGCTCTATATTCCTCTCAGGCTACCTGCCTTTGCTTCTGCTTTCTGTAGGCTTCTTTTTGGGGTTTGAGTTTGTCCAAGCACTCCTTGGCCAAAAAGCTTTCCTGGCATTTTTTCCCTGACTTCCTCTTTGTTGGGGTGCATCACTCCTAAGCTTGGAGGAGGCGATCCTTGAATATTAATCAGCTTTCTTGGGGCTCTTTTCCCCCCAGGGCTTTATGCTATGGTATCCCCCTACTCTACTCAGTAGATACAACACTATAACAATATTATCTAACACTTTGTAAAAAACACTTTGAACAAGCCTGAACCATTTTAAACTCATTCAGCATAGGGTATATTGATCAGCAGAGCCCAGAATAGAGAAACAAAGCTCAGACAAACAACTGAATTTAATCATTTGAAGTTGCCCAACAGCTAGTAAAACAGAATGCAGGTGATTTTGACCACAATATAGTTTTATGAAAGTAATATGGGTATTTCTCAGGGCAGTGCTGGGAAGGAGAAGAACTGACGCAAAACCAGACATTTTGTTTTTGCTGCACTAACTGTAATGTTTAACTTGCTCACTGGGATTTTACAAACCCAAATGATAACGCCAGGGAAAACATTGGGTAAAGAATCAGGATTTCCTTTAGTTATAGGAGATTCAAAATGATAAGAGGAAGCTTGGAGAAAAGCTGCAGGTTTAAAAAAATCAGTTTAACATGACCCAGAAGTGTCAATGAGAAATCTGAGATACTGAGAAAGAAACAACTAATGTTCCAAAGGATAACTGTGGTTAAAGCCTTTAGTGATTATTAGCTTCTGGAACTATGATGTTGTACTCTTCTCAGGGAAAAATAAAAATCTTATCTGTAAGAGTCTAGATTGAAAAAAAAAAAAGTTATTGCAAACCAAGTGGTTCAAGTGCCCTTTGGAAATGTTAAAGATTGAAGTTACAGACATGGAGAGCTGCTACACAGGAGTAATAAGCTGATGTCTTTATCTCGAATCAAATAATGAAAAACTATTCAAGGAGTTATGCTGCTAGAACAGGAGGTTGTGACAATATAATCCATTTAGCTTCACAGGACCCCAGCTTTGTTTTGATTTAAGCTCGAGGACTGGAATAAGTCTGCTTCAAAAATAGAAGCACTAGCACCAAGGCTTGATTAGAGAAAGTCTCTTATCTCCTGCTCCGTGCCTGTGAGAGGCTGTCAGGTATGCCCCACCTTTGCTCAGGCAGGGACAAAACAAATTCCTTCTTGCTGGGGAGCTCAGCTCTCTTGTCCTGCAATGCCTGCTCATGCCAGGAGGCAATTGTATATTTAAAGGAAGAGGCTGGCCCCTTCTGTGGATATTTCTATAGAGGAGAGGAAGGCTTTTCCAAGAGGCAGCTCATGATCCGAGACCAGGAATTTACCTCTTGGGCTATGTATTGTGGATGTAGTCCTTTTCTACACATCTAGCAGGAAGCATAGTGGCGTCCATCCTGCAGCAGAGATTATAAGGTGGTTAAGCAAACAGGTGAGGTTAATTCAAGCACAGCTCAGGAACAGCCACCATCATCATAACTTATATGCTCAATGCAGCCATATTACAAGGCAGATTGACTTAACCACACTGGTTGTTAAAAGGTTCTGATGCAAGAAATAAACATATTTATACACACCTACATGAGCACCAAAACCACAAAGTCCAGCAGAAATTATCAGAAATCTCCTGTATTGTCAGAATGTTTTCCCTGGTATAAAGATACATGATCGTGTCATTAAAGCCTGTGTTGTAAACCGGTTGTTTCACAGGACCTTTGCCACACTACAGGTCTCATTTTATAAGTATCCAGGTGGACACCATGGGGCTTATATTTAAGGGTGTATTTGAGTGCTTACAGAGGTGGCTGAAATCAATGAACACTAAACCTATCAGGTTATCTAACTGTAAATATTCTTCAAGTTCGATCATCTCAGATGGGACATGGTAGAATAAAAAGGGCACATTTTACTTTAAACTAGCTTTGTATTTTATTTTGACTCAAAATATTCGATATTCTTTAAGATTCTCTTCCCTACATCAGCCTTCCTTTGCAGGTAATTAATACCTCTCCCCTCTTGCTCCACACTTCTTTTGCTATCCTTAGGTATATCCATGTCCTTAATTCTTTGTCTCTATGCAATCACTCCCTATCCATTTCCTCATTTTCAGTTAATTTCTTTCCCACCTCAATTAATTCTCATTTCACTTAATTTCTTCATCATTCCACTTTCATCAGACTCCTTTTCCTCACCTTTCCACTTTGTAGTTCAGCTTTCGTTCTCTCTGCTTTTGCATCAGGTATTGTTCCTCCTCCTCTTTCACCAGATGCAGCCACAGATATCACAGAAAATAAGAAAAAAACAGACAGCTATTCTGCTCCGTGCATTAACATCCGTGCTTATCCTGGTCCTGAACAGCTATTACAGATCAAGTTTGCACTATTTCTGTAGGCTGAGCTTAACAATGTTCAAACGTGATGGAATATTTGGACACATTAGCCAATAAAACTGAAGTCTCTCTTAAGCTTGTGCAAACTTCAATTACTTTAAGACTTGCACCTTGGTTTAATTTCTGCAGTATTTCAGGCACAGAAAAAACACGCATTCTGACACAAAAAGCAGTTCTACCAAATTTAAAATGACAGTTCAAGAGTTTAGAAGCAATATCGATATTTTTCAAGTTTACCATAATTATTTTTTAATTAAAAAGTTTGTTCTTAGGAATGTTTTCTTTCCCCAAATTGACTCTAATAAGTAACATTTAACATTTAGCCAAACTTTAATCTTGTCTTCTCATTATAAACAGCTGAAAGCTTGATTAATTTTCAGAAGAGGCAGTGAACCTTCTCTCCAGTTCCAGCCAAGGAATGCTAGTTTTTAAGCAGATACTGTTCAGGCTACAGCATGTCAGATTAAAAGCTACTTGGGGCCACCACTATTTTTTTTTTTTTTTTTTTTACTTTAAAATTACATATAAATAAGCAGAATATTTCTTCAAAATAAATGCTTATAGAAAACATCTTCTATTTTTCATAATGCCTCTGCCACAGCACTGCAATTATTGTCAAGTTAATTTAGGCTCAAAGAATCCAGACTATTATGACTTAGGAAAGTACATAGTGCAATTTATTCTCTAATGATATTGTGTAAAGGCAAACCTATCACTTGCTGCTAGTGTTGAAATACGTGGCCTTAAACGAATAAGGAAACATAAGTTAATTAAACACTAGAGTGTCAAAGTTTTAATGACCTCCTCTACCAGGAAGCACTGAAAAACTGAAACCTTTAAATACCTGCTTAGAACAACACTCACACACCAGTGATAGTTTTAATTTAGTAGTTGAAAAAATACTGTTGGAAAAGAATTAGACCAATGGCTCTTCTACTTTGCTAGCCAGAAAATAATACATTGCATATACAGGTTTTATAACTGTGTATAAACTCATATTTGCAGAAGCTTCCACAGATTCAGCCGGGTTACAGCACCAGCTGCCTCCTCCCAGTTCTGAGCCAAGGGGAAGCAGCAGTGGCTTAGCCAGCATGGAGCACTCCAGCTGCCAACAGCAAGATGCAGACTCACTGTCCAGTCTGCAAGGAAGGCTGGCAGCCCTTCTCCTCAGTCAATAAAATGGCTTCACATCCAAAGATCCCTGCCTGGAATAGCTAGCTCATCCCAACTACCTCCAAGACAGCATCTTCTTGCAGCCTGACTCACGTGCTGCACCTCTATCTTCCTTTCTGTCAGCTCTTACCTCTCTACTGAGGATGGGCTAGAGAGCAGACATTCTTCTCTTCCAGCATGCAATTCACAGGGAGAGCTCCCTCATTGCCTCGATCAACAAATGAGACTCTTCATGCCAATCATGCACTCTTGAGGGCAAGTTGATAGCACTGTTTTCAGTCTGAGGCACTTAATGTATTTGTTTATGGAAAATATACTCAGCTGACAATGCAGTTACCCTGGAAATATTCTAATTCAGTTTAAATTAGACACATCAATTCTACTAGGAGGATCAGCATCCCTAGACAAAGTAAGAAAACCTGTCCCCTTCCCTTGCATCTCAGCTGGGGCATGGAACACACAGTCCCCTTTGGTGATAAGCAGAGACAAGCCCACATCTCCTAAGTATGATAAAAATAAATAGGTTTTTTTGGGGCTATGTCTGCTATCTTTTTTTGGTCTTTTTCTACTTCTAAAAAGTGTTTGCTTGCTTTTGTAATCAGCAAGAGAAACCAAAATCTTTAGTTCCCTTGGTGAAAGTCCAAATTGCTAGGCTAGAGGCTCATTTTTATTTTCTTAAGAACATCTCAGCACTACACTTTGCAACAGTAGAGCTATAGAGCCACCTCAGAACTCTGATACCGTTAACCATCAGCCTACATACCTCAAAGGGTGGGATTCATCCAGAGCCTAGAGGACACGAGAAGAAAAACATTAATAGAATGGATCAAGGGCATCCAAATTCTAAAGCTCTGCTAATATGATTGCTAGCTCACTTCTCTGAGAGAAGCCTGGGCACCTCAAGTAAGAGGCAAGAATTGCCTTTAGCTCCCTCAAGCCTTAAAACCTAAATCCTAGGACAGTAAATAGGGAAAAGGGTTCACAGAGCACTTTCTCTTTAGCATTCCTAGAAGTCTATTCTTCCCTTTCCATTCCTGTGTGCCTGGAAACAAAATATTTCAATAAAACACTTGTGTTAAATAAAACTATTTTAGTTTTCATTTTGTAAGTCTTTTGACCCAATCTAAAAGGTCTCAGTGTTTTGAATTGGTAGTTATACCAACAAGCTGAAGAGCCTCTAGTATCTCATTGGAATAAATATGAGCAATTGTACCTCTTCTGACAAGCCTGGACTAGCAGCAACAAGGGCCAAGCTCAGATTTAAAGGGCTGAAATACAACTGAGCCTCTCAATCAATCAAAGAAAGTTAAACCTGGTGTTTAATAAGCTACTTTTTACATAGGCAAACATGAATCAATTGCCTTCACAATATCTTATTAAAGGACGACAACAAAGCCCTAGCACAGCAGGTAACTAGGGGAGCAGTACCTAGTTCTGTAATCAATGGTATTTTACAGTCTTTGTCTCTGCTGAGGCAAGCTGGTTGCTTTTAATCTTGGGCAACCTCTGCTTCACAGCTGAGGGCAGTCAGGTCTTGCCTGTCAGTAAAGCTTAGCTGAGGATGCTGCTGATCTTGTGGTGAGCTGCCTTCATGCCCAGTACCCTCTCAAGTGCCTCTCCTGTCTATGGAACCAGTTCCCCAGGAGATGATCCTCCTCACTTTAGCTAATAGCTGCCTCTCGCTGCTTTAGCTCTCAGCCATGCACAGAGCACTGGAGAATAACAGTCCCCCAGCACAGAGATCCTGCATTCTGGGAATGTCTTCCTTATTCTTTCCTATTGCAAGGCATAATGTTTGCACTTCGATAGCTGCTAATCTGTTGCTTAACTTTACCATTCAACCCATGCACAGTAAGGCATTAAGTAGTTACCCTAGACTTTACATGGTATTAAAGTTACAAATCTTTCTTCACTTGAGGTGCTTTCTTTCTTCTTTAAACAGAATGGCCTCCCAAAACTAATAAAACAACATATCTAGGCCTACACATTGATCCTTGTTGTTTATATCCCCTTTCCCCCCTATAATTTTTGAAGGAAGAGGGTTGGGGGGAGGGGGGAAGCAGAAGAATCTGGTTTTGCTGTAGGCTATAGCCACAGCTTTATCCATGGAAGGCCTTTCCCATGAAAGTTAGAGCTTGAAGCTTTCTGTAGCCTCAGACATATCACTGCACAACATTCCCAGAAATTATTTTTTAAATTTTATTAGCAAAAGTAAGGAACCAAAACTTAGCCCTACAAAGCAAGGGCTTCTTCAATTAAGTTTAGCTTCTTCAGTGCTTGAATTCCAAGGAACTGGAAACCAATGTCACAAACGTAAATTACCTATGTCCAGCACAACTAAGGTCCTGTTAAATCAAATAAATGTCTTTAGGAGAACATTAAATATAAGCCATTCACAGCAGCAACACAAAGCTCAATACAGAAAGAAGCTGTATCTTCAGCACATTGTTGTTACTTCTGTAATGATGTTTTTTCCATTGCCAGGGTAGGTTCTAATGGAAAAATTCCTTCCTAAACCTTTCAGCTTCTAGTAGTCACTGTAGCAAAGATGCCATTCTGTGTCAATCCATGCAAAGTAGAAATAGTTCCACCCTCACACGCACAGACTTAGTTTTTACGTTCAGGACAGAACACAGCTTCCTTTTTATCTCTATGTCAACAACATGTTGCCCACAAGACAGAACCGCAAATATCTAAGCTTCAACATTGACTTCAATATCTGAGCAGCCAGATCCACTCTTACGCTGTGTAAAGGTACTACTTGTACCTTGTGATCGTAGTGGTTATATAAAAACTCAAATTCCCACTTAGCTTGCTTTACTTTTACAAAATAAAAAAAGTAGGCAATTTCTACTTGGGAACAGAGAGCATGTTGGGCTGCTTTTTGCAAAATCTTGTAAAGAAGTAGCAAAAACAATTTCTGTCTAGATAATCTATTAAATTTTTTCTTCCCTTGTTATAATTTAATTTGTACAATACAAACATAACATTTTAGTTTAGGTTACTTTGATGTTTAAAATTAAGACCACAGCAAACAAGACCCTACTCTCAAACGCCTTCTGCACGAGGAAACAAGAAGACCCCATGAAGCGTATGGGCAAAAGGTACAGAAAATTATCTTTTCCTTCCATCTCTGTAGTTATTTCCTATAATTTACTCCTACTAGTCATCTTAAGAAGGAAGACATCCAGGAAGAAGACAAGCAATCTTGTCACACAGGCATATAACATATGCAAAACTGTATTTGATACTTTTTGATTGGTCAAACTCCAATTCAGGCAGTAAGATTTTTAAATGGTTTAAAAACTTTAAACTTTTTAAATAAGTTCCAGGTCAGAAGTCAACTTCACTATACCGCAGGCTCTTTTCTCTTGCTGTCACTGCTTAGACATCAGCACCATGTCAGATTCCTGATCAACTTTTGTACAAACAGCTCAGTCGGTATAAGAATTATCCATGTTTGAAGCTACATGTCAGTCATCTGTTCTTTAGTATATATCACCAGTCTTGCTCATCAGTGAATAATCATATTCCCAAATACACTGAAAACGTGTGCTAAATAAATATTGGGGAAAGGACAAGTTATGTATTTGACAGTGATTTTTTTTTTAAATAAAACCTTGAATCAAAGGAGTTTTACCATACATCTAGTATTTTGTTGTCATACAGGAAGCCATACAGAGGGTCTTATTCTGCAACCTTATTCTGCGTTGCATTTCAGAGAAAAATGGCAGGAATATGCAATTCATAGGATACTCAAACTGTTTTACAGGAACTTGCTCGGAGATTTGACATTGATAATCATGTTGTTGCTGAATACTATTTTAGAGCAATAGATTACAAGACATTCTATAAGGATGAGCCAGGGATTTCATGTCATATCTAAAACAGAATTAGTAATGATCCCATGGAAAGAAAGCTCAAAGACAAGGATTAATGAACAAGGAAAGTATCCCACAATTTAGAAGGAAAAATTCGTTAAGTAGTAGACTTCAACCAATACCTGTGTCTTGCCTCACGAATATTAACAATCAATAAAATTCATGAGTGCACAATAATGCGTTAGTGACTGAGTCTACATCTCCAAACAGTGATTAACTATTCATTATATTCAGTCAACATGTTTGAGAGTCAGTGGAAGACACCATCTGATTGACAGAGGTGCTTTTGGGGAATGAAGCCTGAGCATGTTTTAGTAATTATGTGGTGAAGTTTTCCCTGCCACAGTTTGTTCTGAGAATGCATTTGCGCTCTTTCTACACAATAGGTAATTGAGTCAGGTATTATACTGCCCAGGTACAAGGCTGAATCAACAGCTAACTGTTCAAAACAGTGTATTTTCTTCAAATCAGAGAATCATAGAATGGTTTAGTTCAGAAGAAACCTTAAAGATCATCTAGGTCTAATCCCCCTGACATGGGCAAGGACACCTCCCACTAGACCAGGTTGCCCGAAGCCACATCCAGCCTGGTCTTGAACACCTCCACAGCTTGGGTATCCACAGCTTCCCTGGGCAACCTGTTCCAGGAACACTCTGGAATGTTTCTTTCTTCAATGAAGAAGTTAAAAATCAGATTATTTTGAAAATTGGCTATTTCAGCAGCATTTTTAGCTCCTGATATTCCTACTTTCTAATTTGTAAAAGAGCCTGTTTGGGTGCATCATACCAACCAATTCGTGCAATTATGTGGTGTATACACGACAGCAGAATACATACATATATGTTTGATTTTTGTTCCTCTCATACTGAACAACATCTCTCAACATTTTCCTGGCTGTCTGCTCACAGTGTATCATAATTCTCCACACCCTGTCTTACAACTCTTCTCTATAGTTCCTGGGCATTCCACCGTCTGGCATGGTTTTGTTCTTGTGAGGTAATTACACAATTGTAAATGACCAGCCCAGGTACTGAAGACTGAAGATTGAAGACTGAAGACCATCTGAAGATACCAAAGACTAGTGCTCCTGAGCTCACGCAGTAAGTAGTGGAAAGCACATATCCATTCTAAAGGCCATCTTATCTACCAAGCCACCTTTAATTCTCACAATTGCCTCTTTTCTTTCTTGCTTACCTTATCTTATCTCTGCCTTCACCGTTCCACCTTCTAAGTCTTGGAAGGGTATCTCAGCCACATGGGAATTGCATTTTTCCTCTTTTGAATCCCTTCAGAGCTTATCTCGTTGCCAAAAGCAACTCTGCAACTGTGAGCTTTATTAGGTCATTAATGAGCCTTAATTTTTCCCAGAATCAGGAAAGACTTTCTGCAGGAACAACACTGGAAATAAAATAAGCAACCACAAAGAAAATTGCTATTTTGAGATGTGTCTTTGGTGGTAACAACAAAATGGGAGCTTTTGATCAGCTGTAATGCTTTTATTCACAGATCGGTTTGATTTCATGTCAGCTATAATGGAAGTGATGCTATTTTCTCTTTTCCAATAACACCTTTATGGCATTATGTTATTTTTTTTTCATTTTCAGATGATACTTGCAATGATAAGATATAAATCAAGGCAAAGCGGGGAGAGGACTTGATTGTAAGACAATTTCTCTTTCAGTGAGTGAGTGACCTCTCTTAAAAGTTCAGAAGATATGCTGGAAAACCATTCATTCATTTATTTATTAAATAAAAAATAAGTACCTACAACTTTAACTTGTTGCCCACCTTTCTGTTCCTCTCATTCAATTTCAATATACTGCATGAAGTCTACTTTTTCCCCTTTTCCACCAATTTCTTGAAGCCAATATGGTTATACCCCTTGCAGGATTTTGATCTTTGAGAGAGAAAGGCAAAATAGGAAATACCAAGGTATCTGAGCTGAGCACGGATAACCTTAGAAGCATAATAGGCAAAATTCCATTGTTCCCTTCCCCTTCCTCTAGTCTTTCTACTCATTTTATCATGCACAAGTGATTTTTTGAGAAGGACCTGAGGTTCTTGGTAGACAAGGAGTTGAACATGAGCTAGAAATGTGCTTCTCTGACAAGGAAAGTGAACATCATCCTCAGCTGCCTTTCAACGAGAATTGCCAGCAGGTGGAGGGAAGTGAGTCTTCACCTCTACTCAACCCTGGTAAGACATACCTGTGGTTCTGCATCCACTTCTCATCTCCCCGGTACAAGAGAAACCTACTGGAGTGAGTTCAGTGAAGGGCAATGAGGATGATGGAAGGTTTGGAGCATCTGTCACATATAAAAAGTCTGGGTCAGCTGGGGCTTTAGCCTGGAGAACAGGTTCAGGGTGGGAATCTTATTAATGCATATAAAAATCTGATGGAGGGGAGTTAAGAAAACAGAGCCAGACTCTTTTCAGTGGAACAGTGACAGGATGAGAAGCAATGGGCGCAGGATGAAATAAAGGAAATTCCTTTTAAACATGAAGAAAAATCTTCCTATTGTGAGAGGCCGAACAGTAGAACAACTTGTCCCTGAAAAGATGTCAAGCCAAGGCCTGAGCTGCTTGTACCATTTTAAGTGTTTCAGGATTTTTAAAGAAATGTGAAGCCTCCCTTTAGAATACCTCGTTTGCTGATGTCAATGACTCATCCTGCTGTGTCTAATGCACCCAGCTAAATTGGAGCATTTTCCACTGGCTTGACTGTATTTCAGCTTACAGCTAATGGTGCAATAGAATTATTTATTTTCCCTTTAGTTTGCAAGCTTTAAACAAATTAAGTCTTTTCTGACAATATCATGCCAAGACCCACAAAATTTTGCTTTTCTTATAATGAATAAAAGTTCATTTTACACAGTAAAAAATCTGTAAAAATAACCCCAAATGGTTGAATAGAGAAAACTTAGAGTAATGACCAATACATTCTTAAAAATAAGAAAAATCCAACTATTTTCATGTTACTTATGTGAAATTACTCTATGTATGGTGATACTGCAAATTTTCAAGACATGATTGATTGGGGTGCTAGGTGATCTCATCTAGGCTCCCTTTCCCATGAAAAGTTGGACCAGATGATCTTTTGAGCTCCCTTCCAACCTGGGATGTTTCGTTCTATGGTAGCACTCTCCCCTTTGCCTTCAGAAAGCAGAAGCCACTCCAGCAAACATTCTTTTCATTTCAACTCCCAAAATAATATTTTTGAAGTGAAACTGAGAACTTGAAATGCAATGTTCACTGCTGCCAAAAGACTGTAACAAAGGCAGATTTCCAGATTAAACCAGTTTTAATTAGTATAGTTGATGCCATGTTTTTGAGATGTCCAAAATTCTTGAATGACAAATGTAAACACACAGAGCACCAAGGTTGTTCCCCAGTCTTCTTAAGTCTTTATACAATAAAAGATATAATTTACAGGCTATTCACTTGGTTATGTAAGGATTTACAAGCTTACTATCACAAAAGACAGTGTATAGTTCACTGCATGTGTTCTAGAGCTCCTTAACTCTTCAACTACATTCTATAATACATTTTCCCAGTCAAGAAGTCAAGAAAGCATCCCTGAAGTTTCATAAAAGACAGCTTGATAAACATTATGGCACACTTTCTTTGGAAAAGTAATTATTTGGACAAAGTTTTGGGGAATTTACTTATCACCAACAATGACAAACTCATGCACCCCAGCGCAAGCCTGTTCCTAGGCATGGATTATATTTCTGTGTGGTGATATATTCAATATTATCTCAGGTTAGATTTCCCAATCCATGCACTAAGGAATAAAAGAGGAGCATGCAGATTTTAGACTGTACTTGTTCTAAGAAATGAGGAGACCAGATGAATGTAAAAATGCAGGTGGGGAGGTGGGGAAGAGTGGAATAGAATGATGATGATAAATGAAGTTAGTGTTATTTCTGGGAAATCAGCATCACAGAGTTGACTCATACTGGTTCAGTAAAAGAAGCTGCTACCAAGGAGGACTTTTGGGGTGGAACTCAGGAAAACACTGAGTTGAACCGTCATGTTGCATTGAAGTTTAGTGAAACCAGCTAGGTAAGAATAAGACAAAAGCAGCCACAAAACCCAATTTGATTGTGACTCTTGAATAGACAAAGAGTTCACTGGATTACTGAAGACCTAGATATGATGAAAAGAGGGGCAACAGCATAGGTCCGTGACATAAACCAGCAGTAATATTAAGGCTGTTATTTTAGCTGAGTTTAGACAACTGAAAGTTGAAGAAGAAATAGAAATGTGACAAAATGGAGTTCCTGTGACTTTTTGATAAACAAAGAAATGACTTCCCAGTAGACCAGACCCACGTTAGTGAACAATCCGAAGAAATATTCCTTGGAAAAAGAAACCCAATTGTCTCATTGCTATAATCACATTATAGCCAGTCATAGCTTTAGCTCAAGATAACTAGCCCTTTCCTAAAAAATTCCTGGGCACAGTCTAAGAATTAATACAGGGAGGGAGTTTGCAAATATTTTTCCTATTTTGGAGGCTAAGAGAGATCAATGATATGGACAAAGTTATTTTGTGCCAGTTACCCCGATGCTAGAGATGCTAATTTGCTAGTATATAAGCACAGCCAGTCCAACTTGCAAATGTAGAGTCTGCAGACCCCATCCCAGAAGTAGTTTTGCTCTTCACTTTAGTGGGATTTGGACCCAAAAGTTGATGATCCAGAAAAAATTTCAAAACAATGATTTTCTTTGGTTATGTATGAAAGATATAAGTTATCTTATATTGAGACTGATGCATAATACACCTTTACTATGTTCTGGAAAAAAACATACAAATAAAAAATCACTCTATGATTAGTTCAGTGAATTAAGTATTTTAAAATAGGAGTATTAATTGCAAAAATGTGGTGATTAAGAGATGTCTAAACAAGTTTGGCCTCAAAAGTGTTTCCCATAAAACAGAACACTTTGCCTCACAAAAAGGCATGAGGAGCACGGAAGCACTACATTGTGCTATAACTGATAATCAAATATTTTGTCTGAGAAGCTACTGGGTAACCAACCCATCCTGAGCAGAGCAGTGGAACACCCATGAACGGCAAAAAAGCCCAGCCAGTTGCTAACTCAAGCAAGCATTTCACAGATAAAGTTATCGCCCTCCTTGCTTTGATACAAAGTGCACATTTGCACCACACTGAGCACAGTGATGAGATTCAAGTAACTAATGAGAATCCGTGCCATTTTATAGACTGAAAAGCACCTCTTTTACATAGAGATCATTTCATCCATCTCTGACCGTAGACACCTCCAGAAAGTCCGTGGGGACTACTACATAGCACAGTACTACATAAGCAGTTCTAGCTAAGCAGCAGACAAACACAATCTCTTTCTTGAAATTAAAGGAAATGCCTTATGAAGGTAAAGTGACATTTCCCCAATCACAGTTTGGCAGCAGTTCTAGTCTAAATAATTTTTGGTCATAGTAAAACAAGAACCTGTCTTCCTAACATTATATATTTCGTGTATTTGAATATTATGTTGCTCTGATGAATAGTACTTTAGTTTTTATAACTTCTGTGTTTCTGTCAAAATCTAATGAGGGCTTTTCACCTACAGAAAAATGTACTAACTAGATATTCTGTACTCTCAACAAATTCTGACTCTGCTTTTTCTGCATTTACTTATCCTATATTAGAGAGGTAACTGTAAATACATTATTACCACAGTCTGATCATAGAAAAATATTATGCAGCATTTGGGAAAATATTTCATCTCCTCATTTGCAGTAATTGACTTGATAAAGTACCTCATATGTAGCCCTTATATTTTATTGTAAGGTTATTAGCACAATTGGCTTCTAGGATATTGGATCCAAATATCTTCAACTGGAGAAAATATGATACAGGAAAGAAGGTATTTCACTTTCCATCCAAGCAGCCTAATCTCATGTGGCACAAGATGTCATGTGAAATATATAGTTCCATTTATGAGGGACATACACATTTCCCAAACATTTTCCTGTTGGTGTTGTGTCTTCATGGACTTGCTAGAGCTGACTCTGTTGTGCAGAGGCTCGTGGAGCTTAACTCAGACCTGCCAGACTTCAGGCATTCAGTAAATTTTTTATTGTTTCTCCCCTCTGAACATTTATCAAAGTAACAGTATTGTTCACATCTGGAAAAGATGGTAGCAGATTTTACCAGAAAACTACTTGCCAAATTGGATATGCGAGTGAAGGAGTGAGGTAATGGGACCTGGGATGGTCCCTGTGGTCCTCTGATAAGCATCCTCTCCTTGAAGGCTGAGAAGTCCAAGCCTAAAGACATTGCTAAATCAAGAAGTTTTACTGTCCCCTGAGAAAACTTTTGATGCCTCAGGGCAGCAAACAGAAGCAGGAGACAACTGTTGTCTTGTTCTGTGTATCCAGTACTGGATGCTTGGATACTATCAGATTTAAATATCAGGGATTTCATTGAATTTTCAATGGCAGTAGCATTGAGTGCTCATGAAAAGTATAGTCCTCTAATGTCATATAGCTGTCTGAAATTCTTAAATTTGCATTCAGATCAGCAAAGCAACCTCATTCATAATGCCCTGAAAACATCAGGATTGCTATACAGTAAGTATGCTACACTGGATGAGAATTTATTCATTCTCTTAATTCACTAGCTTCACGAATCCACCCCTCCTGCTTTCCTTCTTCTTTACTATAAAACTATATTGCACATACGTTAATCTCACTAAGAAACTCCTTCTACCTGCTAGATTGCCTCTCTTAGCCTGTGGCCTACTGTAACATGTTAGGAAAGATTTGCAATTTTGGAGATAGTTCATTTACGACAGCCATTTGTGTTCATTCCAGGATTTGATACAGTGCTAGTCTGCCTGGCTACTGTGTGCTACAAGGACTGTTATAGCATGCTTAGCCATTCCTGGGAGTGCCGAAATGGCTGCTCTGAACTTTGCAGACCTGCTTCTGTTCCTCATCTTCCTCTCTTTCTCTCCATTTTAAACTCAGGATTCACAATATCGCTGGGAATAAAAGGTTGCAAAGTTGTATATCCTACATTCCATGTAAAGTATTATTTTATCCAAGACTGTAACAATAATGATAGAAGATTCATTTTATTTTTCCTAGTAGGAAAGAAGGTAGAAGTCATGAGCCTTCAAAAACCTGGAGCAACATGCTGTATCAGAGTGCAAATCCAGGTTCCCCTGGAAACTTTCTCCTCTCAGAGATGCTCCAATTAACTATTCTATTGAGCAAAATAAACTCAAATACTCAAATACAAGCCTTATGATTCACAAGAGAGAAGGTAAGAGAAAGCATCCCATATAGCAAAAAACACAGATAATAAAATAATGACAGGCAGTGATTTGTTGGTCCACTATCCATCACCACAATCCATCATCAGTATCTGAACGCTTTTGCCAGACCAATTGTGAATTTCTATTCTGTGTCTTTTAATGCAGCCTACCTCATTATAATCCCCTTGACAGCACAGAAGTAAGAGATGGTCTTATTAGCTGCCAGAAAGAAAATATATTTTAGTAGAAGAAAGCCTCTTTAAACAAAATATTTCTTCAGGGAAATTCATTGAGGACGAGAGCAGTAACAGAGTAATTTTTCGGGAGCTAAGACATGAGAGATAGACTATTGTGTAAAGCACAGCTTTTCTAAAATCCATGTGGAAGACTGAAACACCACACTACGTGGCAGACTCCTGATCCTAATTCATCAGAGCTCTGGCAGTGTTCTTATGTAACAATCCTAAATGGGGTATCTGTCAGTTTAATCACAGTTCAGGCTAAATTTCTGAAGCTCCTTTAACTTTTCGGAAAATCAAAAGTATAAAATTAATCCAAATATTACCATTTAGATGATGAAATTTTGAGCCTCCTCATTGCCACACACTTGTTAAAAGCTTATTAAAAGTATCTCTTTTATGCACCTACAGGGGATCACATAGAACTTGTGTTTTTGAGTTTATTCATTACTGGAACAGATTATAATTTTTCCTTGGTAGAATCAAATATATTCAAGAGTGACTGGGTTTAGTCTAGATCAACACTGTCCAATGTACTAGGTCTATTCAGAACTGGATTGTGTCTTTTGAGGGGTCACAACCATGCTATTTACATGGTGTCCTAGAACATCTTTAAACTTCAAATTACAAAGTGAACAAACCATAATTTCCAGCTATTAAAAACTGTAGCTTTATGAGTCAGACATGATACAAAGCAATAGCACTTTAAAATAAAATAAACGTTGGACCTTTGTTTTGGGGTTTCTCGCCTTCTATGTATTTTTCGAGATGCAATATTTATCAGTTATTTCTGCTGAAGCACAGCTTCCCTTTTTTATAAATGATAGTCAAGATTCATGTGATTCCATAATCTGAAATTTAAAGAAATTGTGGGGTTTTATAACTGCAGTACATTTTATAAGAGATGAAGGAAATGGGCTGGTTTACGTGATAGGTGGTATAAACAATTAAAAAATTATTTTCCCTATGAGAATTACCCTAAGAGTGCTGATCCTGTGCTGTTGCCATTTAGCTGGTAAGTATGGTGTTCTTTGTTGACAGAAGCCATCCATCAGATCCCGAAGGAGAGACACTACATTTCAGCAAAAAAAATATCCCACATTATTACCACCCTGCACCTGCCGAACTAGCTGGCAGAATGGTTTGTCATGTCCCATTGGCAGTATGTTAGTGACACCTGCTCTGAAACAGAATTTTCAATTTTCAGAGATGACAGATATGCCTGGGTTCTGGGCAAGGTTAGGGTTACATGGGGAGGCTGGTGAGTTACAGCCACTACAAATATCTGTTTGGTCTTCATATTCCCTTCTAAGGGAAAAGCAGGTTGTTCAAAGTAAAGCTCCAAAACAAAAGCCGTATTATGTCCTGAGGTGAAACATGCACCCTGAAGCAATCAGCATTTCCTCAGTCAGTCAAGCAAGACACATTGTTTTGGAATTAATTGCTGATCAGCACATGTAGAATATTAAGTCTAAATCACAAGTAATCTTTCCTCATTTATAGAATCATAGAATGGTTAGAGTTGGAAGGGACCTGAAAGATCATTGAGTTCCAACCCCCCTGCCATGGGCAGGGACACCTCCCACTAGACCAGGTTGCTCAAAGCTCCATCCAGCCTGGACTTGAACACCTCCAGGGATGGGGCATCCACAACTTCACTGGGCAACCTGTTCCTGTTTCCTACTTATAATACATGATAATGCCCTATATTATTTCATTTCTGTTCCTACTTTTGCTAATGCTTATGAAAGATCAATTAGAAAAATCATTAAAAGGCAGTTCTAAGCTTGCATTCTCTGTCTTTAGAAATAAGACAGATGTTTGTGGTCTGGAAGGCCTGTTTTCTCACATTTGCTAGATGGTATAAGTCCGTAAATGTCCCTTTTCTACCTTGAAGGGTTTGAAAAGAGACTCATTTTCAACTGAGTCAAATTTAACAATGTACAAATATACTTAACTAAAAGCTGGCTAAATAGAGCTTAACAGGCATACTCATTTCTGCAAATCAGTTTGGCATCTGGAATCTGATTTTTCTATTTTGCCTTCCCTACATCTTCTTGAAGGAATTTTAGGAGAAATAGTCAGGGAGGCAGCATTGGCAACATATTGGAAAAATGCTGGTTACAGATGGTATAAAGAACACTATCTTGTAAAGACTCAAAGCAACAGATAAAAAGAATGGGATATAAAAATAGTTCATAAATTCTAAAAGCATTCCAGTTTAGTCGCTTTATTGCCAAGGTTAACCAAATACACTTGAAATTTAAAGGTAGAGATTACTAACAGGTCATGTTCTTAGCAGTGCTGACCCCAGGTTAAGTGTTTTTTGCTTCAAGCTATACTGGAGCCAATGGCTTCATCAGGGTAGTATTATATCCCCTACTTTTAATAATGTTCTCAGCTTCAACTGCCAAATTCCTATGTGTTTCCTTTGGCAAAAGTAAAGTTTAAGTTTCTCAAAAGTCATTGAATATGACATTTGCATGATTTTTTTTTTTCTTTTTTTTTTTCTTTTTTTCAAATAAAAGGGGCAAGGTTTACTGGAACACAAGATATGAGCTTTGTGTCCAGAATGACCATGTCCCAGAAAAAAAAAAGAGCTCTCCTCACAAACACACTCATTAATGACATTCATTTCCTGTGTATGTTATGGTTTGGATAGAGGTGTTTAGATGCTGATACAAGTGTGAAATGAATGAAGAATGTGGGAATCTGTGCGTAGGTGTGCAATAGCCAGGCTGCTGAAAGCTGAACGTGACTGATGTGCAGATAGCAGGCTATGTGTGGAGAATGATAAACATGGTGGGAGACAAGATTAGCGCACAAGTGGAAAGGAACTTGCTGTATAGTGCTTGAATTGCAGCATACCCCCTCCCTCAAGGTTATCTCCCCTCTCCTCTCCCTATATTTGATTACACTTGACAGAGTGATGAGTGCTGCAGCCAGATGAGACACATTTATTTTGATGAACAATCCCAGAGGACTTAGAAAGACAGAATAATCCCCCAGCCAAGGTACATCTTAGGTCTTCAGGATACAAGCTGGGCATTTTTATTTTTTGTTTAGAAATGCAGGTTCAGAGCAGCTGAGGTTATTTCTAGACTGAGGTCAAATTCAGCAAATAGCTTGAGCCAGATCTTCAATTTTTAAGGGATGACTTTATGTTTGCCCAAAAGTTCTTCTGCACCCATATAAACGATTTGCAGGGCTAATCCTTCCTAAGACTTCTGCTCTGAACGAGCCACTCCAGTCCCCAAGAGCGTATGACTTTCTCTAAGGCCATCCAAGAGATATACACAGGGGCTAAGGGGCAAACACAGACGCCTGGCTGCTGAGGTCCCTGCCCTGCCAGCCCTGGGGAAACCCCTGGGGATCCTCACTCTGGGGAGCCCCGGGCCCTGGCTGCACCCTGGGGGTGTTCCTCTGCAGGTTTTGAGTTCGTAAAGGAAAGTCAATGCTCCCTTTCTTTCTCACTCCTTGATAAAGACTGGGGGTTATGAAGTTTTGCACAACTGCCTTTGGACTGTCAGGGAAGGATTTGGAAGGCCATTGTCAAGCTCCTTCCATTATGTTGTGGCTTAACAACAGAAAATCCTCCCCATATGCAAGGTCTGAGTAATCTTCCTTTTGCAAATTCCCTGCTTACATCAGTCCATGAAGGGAGGATGAGTGAGACCAGTTTGAGACAGTAAATTGGCAATAATATTTTGTCACTTTGATGAAAAAACCTCTATTCAAACAGCAGCGGTCATTCCATTTTAATGTGATCATGACATTTTTCTCATAGCAGCACAAAGAAAGATTTTAAAAAGACACATTTCCAAGCTCTGCACATGAAAATGGGAAGCAAATAAAGTGCCTGACCACCACAAAGTAGGCTCCTTTTGAAACCATAAGATACCATTCAGACACACTATGAGTACTTTTACTTTGACCTTGCTCTTAGCAAAAACTTGTTCTAGAGAAGGTAAATGGAAAAAAAAAAAAAAGATGTATAAATTACTTTGCAAATTAAAATATATGCAAATGCATATACATTTATCTATGAGTGTGTGTGCATACACTTATAAATTTATTAAAAATTCCAAATATTCAAGAATGTATTACACTCTATAGTGGTTTATTTGAAAGAAAACTACTTTATTAAATAATAATGCTTTCTTCTGCATTGAATAGTTTTCTAGCTTCTAAGATCTGGTTATTTCATATCTAGGACTGAGGTGATGAGAGTATTTATGACAATAGGGATTTAAAACACGATGCTAAAGGAAGGTAATACTGAAAGAAAGTGGCATTAATAGGCACTAAACATCCCAAAGCTTCTATTTTCTTTCAAGTGTTGTGACTGTTTTCATATGTATTACCCAGAATCACTGGGAAATGTACTCTTTCTTCCTAGACCCTTGGAGAATACTTGAAGTTAACCACCAGTATTTCTGTGGCAATCCCTGTTATTCATTCAAGTTGAGCTGGAATATACTGGAGGAGTTAATCTTTATTATGCTTTGTGCAATAAAAACTGCATGATGTCCATATAGAGTTACCAAGGAATTAAGTTACACAACCTATGACCAATGGAACAATGGTATCAGTCTAGCCCTAGACTTTTGCTTTAACCTTTTGGAGCACCAAATTTTAGAAATAGCTGTTTCATTGCATTCATTCTTTCACCCTTCTGAGACCCATTCCTCTTATTTTGAATAAGGTTTAAAATATTCAGTTCTAATCCCCTTAAAGGGCAATATCAAAGAAAGAGTCCATCACATTACTGTAGAAATTCAAAGTTGAGCCTTGACCGTACTTTCTTTTCATATTGCTGCTGAGGTTATTGTTAGCAATTGTTTTCCTGAGAAGAGGAAGATGGAGGAATAAAAAAAAAAAACAACAAAAAACCAAACTAAAGAGAAAGAGTAAGTGGTTAGATAGCAGTGTTCTGCAAGATATACTTAGAATCAATCATATTACTGTTTTCTCAGCCAGGCTAGTGATCATAAATTCTGTATCTTTCCCCAAGCTCAGTGGCTGTGCCAGCCATTCATTCTGAAATGCTTCATGTTTCCTGTACAGGAATTCATAATAGGATTATGGATTCAGGAGAAAGCTCTGCTGAAGGAGAGGCAGGGAGTGAAAGGAGGCTTGTGTGGTAGAGCATTGCAGAGTGAGGAAAAGACAAAGCAAGACAAGATGATGGTGAAATGGAAAAGCAGGTAGGGAGAAGAGTTTGTTTGTAGTTAATGACAGAATTATTGTTCAGTGAAGGGTTTCTCTGCCTTGCCTTACTTTCATTTGGAAGTTGGAACTGGAATTTTGTTCAGCCAATTTGGAATTGACCACTACCACTTTGAAAAGCATTTTTACACCAGGAAGATGCAAAGGAAAGAGGGGTATACACACAGAGCTGGTCAATATTTTCTCCCTCTAAACTCCAGAATGTAAGTATGGTGGTGGCTAAAGCTAATCTGTAAATGAAATTGTTTCCT
Organism: Pedionomus torquatus; assembly: GCA_013398155.1. Taxonomy (NCBI): domain Eukaryota; kingdom Metazoa; phylum Chordata; class Aves; order Charadriiformes; family Pedionomidae; genus Pedionomus; species Pedionomus torquatus. The sequence continues at coordinate 107,975 of VZRU01002890.1, read as the reverse complement.
CTCTTCTCATGTCAGCTCACTGGAAAAAAAATACCATTTCTCATAAGAAATGCAGTGTTCTTCTTCCCTTCCCTGTATGTGTCTTGGAGGTCCTGGCAAATAAAGACTGCTCATTTGCATTTGGCTTGAATGCACCAGTCTGCTCCTAAGACACAGTGGGGCTTGAGAGGAATAATTTGATAGTCCGTAGTTTCCATTTAATGGAAAAATTAGTTAAAGATCTATGAAGTTGCCTTACTGGCCTGGAAAAAAAAAAAAAAAAAAAAAAAAACCCAAACCAAACCAAACCAACCAACCAACCAACCAACCAAACCCACAAAATAAAGAACACCCAAATATTTTCCATGCCATCAATGGTTAAAGAAAATGGGAGCACAAGCAGGGCTGCTGTTACAAGGTCCTATGGCTACAGGAGCCGTTCTACTGCTGAAGTCACCAGGAGCTCTGAGCTAGAAAACTCTGCTGTATGTCTGTATCTTGCAGCTGTGAGGAGTAATAAGTGCTGGATTTCAGCAGTTTCTGCTGAATTTTTAATTCAGTGTCAGTCCAGAGGCATTAATTGTTGCCTTTTAAGAGACAAGGTCTGTTTTTTTTTCCTATCAAAGGAAGGTGCTGTTGATAAGAGTTTCTCTGTAGGATGCTGGGAAGTTCTGCCTCCTTGAAAACCCTCATCTTGAGGATTGTTCAGTGTTCAAAACTAATGGGGAGCAATAAACCCAAATCTCCTGACACCTGATGAGGAGCAAACATAAGAAGCTCCTGAGCATGCCCACTCTGTCTGGGATGCGTGGAGCAACTCAACAGCAGCAATGCAATAACTTATCATAACCAGTTATCATTCCCTTTCCCCTGACAACTTTTTTCCTATTTTTTCAAATCAAGGCATGGAGGTGTGGCTACCCATTGGCATCTCCATGCCTCAGCCTGGCAAAGTAATGATTCAAAGCATGGATAATAACAGTTGACTTAGCTGCAGTCTTTTGGACAAGCCAACTCAGGATAAGCCAAAACCTGACTACTCAGAGTAATTTCCAATGGATAAATACATCAGAGATCTCTCCCGTCCAATAGCATCTTGTGTGAAAGTCAATTTAAAGTAGAATGTTTCAAAATGCATGACTAAGTTTAAAGAGTGGTTTCTTTTCTGCAGTGCAACATTGCAATATAATTGATTGCTGGACCATGACATACATATTTGTTTTAGGCTTCATGCAGGCAGAATTCTAACAAAAACATTTTAATACTTTAAATTTTGACATCACCTAAACTCCAAAAGTGTGTATGGATTTATATTAAAAATATACAGATACATGTGGATAATTTTATAACAATAATTACATGCCTTTATAATTGCAATGGATTTTGTACACTCAAAAATGTGATGCTTAATTTTTTTTCCCCAAGAATATCAAAGGCAAAACAAAATACTTTGCTTTTCACATTTGTGTGATCCCTTTGGGGCAGTTCCTACACTCAGGGCTGGATCTCTAGATGCAGTATACAACCACCAAACCGAAAGACAGTAGCAGGTACTGCATTTTGAATGTAATCAGAGCCTTGTCCCCTCTTAAGGGAATTCAGTGGGTGTTTTAATTGAGAGATTTTTGGCTCTACCCAGTTTTCTAGTTATATTAACAAACAATACTGACTAGATCACTTTCAATCTTAAGTGTACATGACTAACTAGTAATTTCCTTCATTTGTGACATACCATGGCCCTCCTTGATGCTCTTAAAGTTTGTGACTACACAGAAAAGCACTGGCCAGCTGACAGGGAATGACCCTTGCTAAGTTGTTCTGCAATTGCTTGACTTTGCTCTGCAAGTTTATGCTCTCATAGCAACATGGAGAGCATATCATTCGATGCTGGCTTCATTAAAAGAAAACGATCCTGTCTTTCAGTTAACAAAAAAAAAAAAAAAAAAAAAAAAAAAAAAAAGAAAAGAAAAGCTGTAACTGTTGAAGCAGCATACACCTAATAAGCTACTTCTAAATCTGGCTCCATCATTTCAGTCCGTGGACTAGCAGAACAGAGCTTGCAGAATCCTTCTCAGGTAAGTATTGCTTTCTCTTAACAGCATGTTCGTTTTTTCATTTAAAATGTATAACAGGAAGTAAAGAAATCTTCAGCATTGAATTAGTGGTGCTGCAATATGACAACTGAATGCCTGCTTTAAACATGAATTAACATTCCCCGTTGTTTTATTTGGCAGACATTACTGTCTTAAAAAGGAAATATTTAGTACATTAAGGTACAAGACAGCAAATTATATGGATGAAGCCTCTCAAAGCTGCTGTGCTGGAAAGCTAATGGAACGATTCGTAATTGAGTGTCATGATAGCTTTTTTTTTAAAAATGAGTTACAGACTTTGCATAATACACATCATGGAATATGTCTATTAGATTTCATCAGAACTGGAATATGTATTCTGGATATGCACCAGCCATTAAGTATGAAATGACAAAACCCTTTCTACCTTCAAGGAAGGAAAAAAATCCGATGGTAATATTAATATTATTAATAGAGCTAATATGTAAACACAAAACCTACCTGAGGTTGATATTAAAAGCTGAAGGAAAATATTTGTAATGGATGACTTTGTATAGTTATACAAAGTATTAGTCAATCATTATTAAACCCAACAGAGTATAGATGAAATAATTGTTTGTATGAGAAATAACATAAATGCATGCTTTTTGCCAAAACAAACAGCACATACTGTAGCATCCTTCTGCAAGAGTGTTTAAACAGCTCTGATGAACATGTATCTTTAATATAATGAAATGGGGTGGGACTATGGGAGTTGAAGGAAAAAAAATAGCAGTATTTTGCTTCGTGTTTAAACTGCAACTGTTGTAGCAGAAAGCAGTTAGGAACTGGCAAACCACAGAGCTACCTTTCCATTTGGTGTGCAAACACACCCATATCCACATGCAAACATTTTTTTCCTCATTTAGTCCTGGCTGCGTAGCTGCTTCCCATGGCGTGCGACTGTGCAAACACACAGCACTCAGCAAAGCTGTCTTGTAGCTGCATCTGAGACATTACAGCTCTGGTACTAATATCCTGGAAATTTTTATCACAAACATGTCCTATATCTCCAAATAATCCTATTTATCATAATTTTTTGTGTAAGGAAAAATATGCTGAAAAAAAACCCAGGTTTTTTAGGTTTTTTTCCCCATAAACCTACACAGATACTTTCTTCCTGCTCAAGTTTTCCACCCCTCAACACTTCATGACAACAGAAGTCAAGAAATTACTATTTATTTCTCCCAGTTATTTGCAAATTATTCATAAAAAATTCAAAATCATACTGCCAAGCCAACTCATTTTTATGCAGGCAAGCTTTTTTAAGCAAACTTTCCCAGGATATATTGAAGCATGGAACTGGAACAATCATTTCCTTATTTACTCTGTAATAGAAATAGAAAGTCTTTGGCAGATTATGGATGTGGAGAGATAAAGAACGAAAGCAGAGACAATAAAATTACTGTGTTACAGTTATGGTGAACAATACTATATACTTCCTTCTGCAAGCAACATTAAGCTTCCTAGGACCAGCTGTGAACAGCCTAATAAGTTAGAAGCCAGTAAAGGCGGGGTTTAGCCTGACATCCCACAGCCAAACCCAAAATGTCAGGAAAACACAGGATAGTTATAAAATGGCCAGCAGGTAGTAAAACTTATGGTACCATCCCCACAAGACTAAAGGAGACATCAGTGAGTAATAACACCACTAGCAAGCTTTGATCATTTCCACAGCTCTTAGTATTCAGCAATGAGAGGAAGCAATCATTGGTACCTATTTCTGAGAGAGACTAGGAGGGTGAGGAAGAGGAAGAAGGCTGCATTTGTGAGACTTCCAAGGGGAAATGGTGACTTCATGATCAAGGAGATGGCACTGCCTAGATGAAAAGGCCCATTCTTTCCTTATCCTTTGTGATTTCCTAATCTTCCAAAAGAATGATTCTAATGAAATCCCACAAACCTATTACAGGTCAATTGTCCCTATGAAAGCCAAAGCCCCCAGGGTTTTGACCCACTACAAAGCACTGTGACTTTTTGTAATATGCTCTTGAACAACTCAATCTAACATTGAATTTACTAATTTGAATAAGCTCACTGGACAGGGGAGGAGGGAAGAGAATATCATAGCAACATCTTATTCCTTTGTGGTTTATGCATTTGACAAAGACTTTCCCCCTGGTGTTAAATTTTCCTCTATGTTTAACATTTAATTAGTAGAATTACATATTCCTGCAGATATAAAAAAGATGACAAGAAAAATGTTGCTGCACTGAAAGATCTCTTCAATACTCCTGGAAGCATCACTGGGATGGACTTTAGGTAGCCTTAATTCACCAGTAATGTGGTATCACATCAAAAAGGGACATTATATGACTTAAGAAACAGCAAGACTTTGCAGACTGTGGCATCCAACATCAAACTAGGAACAGATTTAAATAAAAACCAATTTAATTGGTATGGAAAATATCATTAATTTTAAAACAAAGCAGAATTCAGTGGGTGGGAAATATTTTCCTCCCACTTGAAGAAAAAATGCTTTTTTATTTGAACTCTGATTTTGCATGGGAAACTAATTCAATTCTTCCACTCACTTTTCCTCTCTAGTCTTATGCCTTGTCCTTCTCTTTTGCCAAATAACAATAACATCAATAATAATAATTATAATAATAATAGTAATAATATAGAGGCTGGGAAATAGAAAGAGAGAAAAAAGAGAGTAAGATGATGAAAAATATACATCTACTTTGTAAAGCCACATGACAATATCATCCTATCTTAAAGAAGGACAGGTTTAAGAATAGATTCAAAGGATTTGACACTTCCCTAAAAACACACACGTGCAAGGAGCGGTGGAAGAAACTAAGACTCCTCATCTATGTATTCTCAGACAGATCAATTATTTTGCTGTCTTTTCACCAAGTGACTACAAAGTGAACTGGAGACACGGAGCCCAATGCTAACCTAAGTCAGATGACCTACATCTCTACCCATCCTGCAGCACGGCTACAAAGAAGGTACAGCGTGTGAAGAAGGGCTCATGGAGCAGCTGGCTACAGCAGAAGCTGAGCGGGAAAAAACAGATGTTGGCAGAGGACAGAAAGCATTTTGAGGACTCATTCTCAGTCAAGGTACGCAGGTGTGGTCGGTCACTAAACACTAATCTGATAAAGAAGCAGTTATTCACAGATGCTATTATCTTATGTTAGCTGGGAAACTTCATTTTTCTTGGATGAGAACAACAGTCTCTTAGGCAGGTGAAATCACAAGCTTTTAGCACTAAGAAGTTCCAACTTTTAAGAAGTTCCAACTTTTGCTATAGTGTATATCCTCTGAAGCTCGGCCTAACTAGACCACAAATCTGTTCCCTATATTGTAGATCAGCCTCCATATAATTTTTTATTCCTCTCTTCAAAGCAATCCATTGTCTGAACTGTGGATAAATAAAAGATCACTTAAAACCCTTGAAAGATCACAGTTGGCAGCTTAATTTCTCTGGCTTTTCTCAGTAAGAGTAAAAATTCTCTTCATGGGAGAATGAAAGGAGAAAAGTCCCTTGGAAATTAAGGGTAACCAAATGTCATTATCTAATGCCACTAGGGCCCAGTACACTTCTTTGAGCAATTTTAAAAATATACACAACAACATGTGTCCACAGTGCAATTTTCTGCTGCTAGAGAGCAGACGACAACAGCCAACAGCTTACAACTGATGCTAATTTGGCTGCTTGCACAGTAATGGAAGGTGCTCTGGCAGCATGATACTGAATGCAGAAAGGAACTATGCTGAAGGGAAAGACTCTTCTGTTATACTGCTGTAAAAATAATTTTTAAATTGGTATATTGAAACATTTTGTGCTGGCAATTTTCTCTTCCTTAATTTTTAACTCAGTTTTTAAAGCTGTAAGTATAACTTGCATTTTAAATGGGTGGCTGGCTCTAGTTTTATTGCAGTTGTAGCATTTCTTAGAGAACAGTGACTTTGTTTTCAGGGTGGTGCAGGTTTTATGCTAGTTAACATCTCTCCTCTAACGCTCAATGCTTCTTATAGGCTTAGCACAGCTCTGTCCAGTATACAGCCATAAATTAAATGAATCAGACTTATGACTGTTGGCAAGAAAGGTGGCACAGCAATCTGTTGCATTGTGTTTGATCACTCTGTACATGTAAGATAAATGTTTTCCTCATCATGGTGAAGAGGTAGATTAATGAGGCTGCAGAGGAATTTAGATCCTCAAGATTCAAGGTTGGATGCAGACACTGTCCACCAGGCAGATTCCTGCACAGAAGCATGAGTTTCTTAAATGCTCCTGGTCTGTAAGATATCACAGTGGCTTTTCACATCATTTTCATGCCAATAAAACCTACTATTTGTTAAGAATCCAGACAGATTAAATGGTGGTAGCACTGCTACAATTTTCTGTTCTTATTACATGATCCATAGCTACCAACAATTGATAGAGAAAGTAAAACCTCAGTTTTAAGATTTTTAATTTGTTCCCACTAGCAGTCACTCATTAAAATAAAGGAACTGAACTTTCATTCTACTGGTCCTGAAGACAGCTGGATCTTACAGAGTTAGAGCAAACATCTGCTGGAGTTTTCCTTAGGACAGCAAGCCTTTCAAGCAGAACCTAGTGAGGTAAAACAACTACAGGCAATGCTGGCTGTGCCTCCTGTCCATTGGAAATTATCTGTTCTAAGAGGAAGAAAAAAAGATGGTGAAGCTAATATTTAGGGAAATAGAATTTTTTCTGTATGATACCTAGCATCCTAGAAAAAGACATTATTCCCATTAATTTGCAAATGTGATACACTTTCTGGAGAACAGCTAAACAAAACAATGCTGAGAAGACTTTAAGCCAACAATATCCCGATGAAGAAACAGCTTTGTATTAAAAGCAGATTAGTACTTGGAAACCATTGCAGAAAAAAAAAAAAATTAAAAAGAAACCATCTTCTAAAAGAAACCCATAGAAGAACATCTGTATTATTTAAATAAATAAACTTAATTGTAAAACAGAAAGGTCCCATAAAACACTCCAAAATGAACTGCATTAAGTGCAAAGAGTAGTGGATAAGATACATAAATTGCTCACTTAATGCAGGAGGGAAGGGTATATCTGAAGAATGGGCACTGGAAGAGTTGAGATATAGCTATTTTGAGATTTGACTGTATACTGGAGGAGATACACATCTGTAGGGCAAGCTGAGAATTAACTACAATTCCTACCAACTCATGGATTTGGCTCCAGCGCTCAGGCAGTATTTCTGACAGTTGAAAGGCTGCCTGAGAACCAGGAACAAAATTACTTATAGGAAATACACCCCATTGTAATGGAAAAACTAACCCTTTATTGCAACAAGAACAGCATAGAGAACAGCGTAACTATTGATCCAAAATCCTGGAGTCATCTCACTGAATACAAAAGGTTCTGGAACCACTCTCAATTGGAATTAAAATAGACATTAATGTTGTTTAAAATTTACTTTTTTTTACTTTTTTTACCCTTTTTTTTCATTAATAACCTAAAAATTTTTTATGAATCTCAAAATGTGGAAAACATTTAGACTTGTTTATTTTTTTTAATGCAGATAATCTGCTGAATATATTACCATTAATGTATCAAAAGGCATATTTTAGATATACAAGAACTTTGCATGTTTCTTTTGTACTAGAACTGTTGAATGTTGTCTGCTTTGACCCAAAAATGATCCTATCTTCCAGAGCTTTACACAAAGAAACTTCCAGTTGTCATAACAACCTGCTGCAGCTTTTTTGCTACATAGATATCTCACATTTGCTTTTGATAATATTAGTAAAAATAAAAATCTCTTGAAGTTTAAAAGAGGAGGGGAAAATTAATTATTTTATTTTTTTTTAATTCCCACAAAATTCAGCTTTTAATATTAAATCTTCAGACAGTGGCCTGTAGAGGTATTACATTGCATCATCATGTTTGGAGGTAACTGTTATGCTCCATTTTTATACAAAATATGCAGGTTTCTAATGATGCCTGCACAAAATGACACTCAGAATATAAATAAACCTAAATTAACCTTTTGAAAAAGCTTCATGTTTTCCTAAATAACAAGTTTACTAGACAAGTCCCTGAATGCCTCAGTCTTGTCAAATGAAGTACTGAATCATTATGAAAGTCCCATTTAAGATGTTATCTTAGCTATCATTCTGTTATGAATGTTTCAGATTCAGCAGTGAATTTATCAGGAAAGGATCAGTATTGCTTTGTTTATAGCCTTACACTAATACTAAAATAGAATAGAACAGCTTAGCCATTGCAGCACACAAAATTGCAAACTGTATCCGCTTAAGTCCCTAGAAATGATTCACATACAAATTACCACTATGTAAGTTTTGATAGCACCTGGCGATGTCACCTTGATCATGGTGTCATTATGCAAGACTGTGTAGCAATGCATAGAAAAAGACCTAAATTTCCTAATTTTTAAGGACAGTTCACGGTGGCTACAGAAGCGCAAGTATTCAGCAAAGGTCAACTAACAAGGTAACGGCAGAACTGATAACAAAGGACATCTCATTTACAGTAAATCTGTCACTTGGGTCAGAGAGTTTTCAGTGGATTTGCACAGGTGCACTGTATTATTCCAAGAATTGTGACCATCATTTCTAAATGAATGAATACCTTTTGCTCTTAAGGTTATTTTAATGTTTATATGACAATTTTAGAAGAACTTAGAAATCAGGCAAACATGTCCCAAGCAGAGACATGCTATAGCAAGAAATACCAAAAGAAACTGAGCTCTCTGAAGGTATTTGTTGCAAGAGTACGGCCCAGACGACTGCAGCAATGCATTGCTATTCACAGATATACCTGCTTGCACTGGAATGAGAAATTCTCTTTATCAGCAGTGTCTTCAAAGAGATTTAAATATATAAGGCAAAATAATGTTAATACTTTATAAAGTCACTTAAGAGATGGAAAATAAATCACGAACATCAAGTCACTATAAGAGAGTTGAACGTCTCAAATATCCAGATTCTTAAGCACATTTTGACTTAATATTCAGCTTCCCTATTTATACCTGTGACTAGTGAAAATAATTTCTGTGGTTCAGGTAGCCTCTAGAGAGTATTTTGGTGAATTTAAGACAAACCACTGAACACTTATTGCTACTATAAAATTCGAGAGCATCTATTCCAATCAAGATGTAGTGGAATTGACGTGAAAAGATCTATGTCGTTCAGATAAGAAGATTTATTTGTCATTTTGCAGCTGTAGCCTCATTGCTTTTTCTTAATAATTTGGTATGTCATATGTCTAAAGTCATTAGTCAGAAATCATCTGAAGAAAGAGAAGCAGCAGTATAAGTAGTATAATAACTATAATTGTTATATACCTTACCTAGGTTACTGTAACTTATGACCTGATATTTTTCCTATTTTTAAAAAAATCATATTTGACTGCTATACAGATGACATATTTCAGAACAAATGGACTCATTCCTGTCAACAGAAGAGAATTATATGAGCCATTTTTGTTGGCTGTACCACAAACTTCTGTGAGATTCATATAATGAAATTTGGACCCATGCAACGGGTAGCTGAATCTGTGCTTGTAGTTAACACATCTTTGTTCATGGACAAATGAGCCCAATCCCCCCAAAAAGCCCTTCTCCAAATATGTACAAGCCATTACAAATCCTGGCTCAACAATGAGGCTTGCTCTGTTTCTGAAACAGACATATTAATAAAGTTCATTAAAATTGCAGAACTAACACTTTGCCAGCTCTAATGGATCCTGGAAGGCAAAAGACCTGAGATCCATTAGCACAGACCCTACCGCTTCGGGGAATCCTGTTTGCTTCAATGAGTAAGCCTAAGTTTGCAGAAATCTGAGCTATGACATGCTGAAAAAGCCCTACATTCTGGCTTTGCAAGAAGAGAGTAGTCTTTATTGTTCCCTGACTGCATTTAAAACGTCACAAAAATCTTTGTGTTGACAATTGGAAGCATTTGCCAGCCCTTTAAACTGTCACCATTCACATTCATGTGAGAGAAGAATAAATTCATGTAAAACAAGGCAATGTGAACAGGGTTTATGCATTTTAAGCCACGTTATCTCCATGATCAGGATAATGTTTGTAACATGCAATGAAATGGCACAGTTCCACGGAAAATGTGGAAGCATTTCAGAAAGTAATTCCCGTAAAAGCAATTGATTTCTGATGTGCTAAAAGGATCTTCTTTCCCCCTGTTATTTGCAAAATTAATGCACTTACTATGTTAATTTGAGAGATTTGCAACACTTCAGCAGCTTTTATGAACTATGATTTAAATGAGTCCTGGAATTACCAACGTGGAGTCAATAAATTTTGTGCAGTGGGCAAAGTGACTTGTAATGAGGGACCTAAATACAATTTATGCTTCAAAAGCTCATGGAACTAGATTTCAAGCCAAGTTGCCACCTATCTGTAAGCTATGATACTTTTAAATGTGCTCTTTGCTGACCTTTTTCCCGTTCCTTGACACCTTCTCCTACTGCTCAGTTCCTTCCAGGGATCCTCCTCATGTCATTCTACCCCAGTGTTTAAGGGACGTCACTCAGGTTTCTGCTTGTGATTCACTTATTTTTTTCTTTCTCTGCCTACTGCATTTCATCAGTTAGAAATTTATGGTGGTGTCACTGACAGTGATGTAAGCACAGTCTGATTCACATCATACCAAAAGGGTTAAATGACTTGCTTTCACTCTTATACTAAAGGAGATCCAAAAAACCCTTTTTGAGTTTATCAGACAGATCATTATTTGGTCAGTTCCTGTGGCAGTGCATCATTGGGTGACTCCAAACCTTCACACTGATTATAAAGTCAGACTCTAGCCTTTAACCTCACTTAAACTAGCCTTTAGGTTCCCACATGTGCAAAGTAAAAATAAAAATTCTGCACTTTACAGTTCTCACTTGCCTGTCTATAAAGACAGACAAGAATGAGGGGAGCTTCACATGCAGGATACTGGAAGAACCCATCGTTACTACTCCAGACTCATTTACAGTGCTGAAATATGGCACCTTGCTTTGGATTCAAATCGTAGAATGAAAATTGTGGCAAGAAAAAACAGGTAGAAAGTGAGAATCGCATTACTTTTTTTGCCTTTCTGAGTCTGGCAGATCTGTCACTAAGCTTTCTAACAGAATAGGAAACACTAGTAGCATTAGGACAATACAGCTTGACCTTCTCTACTATTGGATTTTAAAAAGCCCTGAAACAGAACCACCCCAGACTTTACTTAGTGAGAATTGATCTACATCATGGTAGTTCAGTTTCCAGTTCAACAGACAGGAATATATCATATGCTGCTTTGGATCAATGAGAGTCCATGCTCATCCACTAAACACTCAATACCCTGGAAAATTTGCATGTCCTATAGATTCTATTCATTAGTATGGCTAATTAAAATGATGAGAATGTTCTATTGATCTAATTATGAAACATATACATAATTTGGGATGTATATGGGATAAAACGTGGTGGCTGCACTGTTATGCCTTTCAAAGTCATGCCTGTTGTCTTACAAGATAGCGAAGGATTTATGGGAATGCCACTTTCACTGATGCCAACTGACATACAGACACAAAAATAAATGGAGTCACTGACAAAGGGCTCCATTTCTCCTGTTAAGCCAGAGGGTGCTGTGCCTGGAAGACCGGCCAAGCAAGAGGGGGTTGGCAGGGTGACTGAAGAAAGAGCATGCAGAGCATCCACTGCTGCATGTGCACCAGGAGTAGGAGCTGATGTGGAGAGGAACCTCTCTGGAGATTTGACAATGAACAGTTACTCAAAACGCTGCAGCTCCAGTGAGGACAGCTTTGAGTTACAGGGTAGCGCAAGGTCAGAAGCTAAAAGCTTTGTTAAAAGCAAAAATAAGGATGAAGGCTATCGACCACATCGATCAAAGCACTGTCAGAAAGGGGGTGAAAAAACCCACGGACTGGAACACTCTTCTCTACATCCAGCAGAAGTGGGAAACACAAGCCAAAAGCTCCAGAGGCAGAAGACGACTCACAAGAAAAGCAGCTCCTCTGCATCTGATCTGAGCTTGGTGAGTCAAGGATCATCGAGTTCATTGTCTGTCGTGGAAGAAAAAATAGAAGCTAAACTCAAATTCTCTCAATTTATTAATGAAGTTACTTTCAGAGTGCTTGATCCCATGAGCCTGAGGGCATACCGAGCTGCTAAACTGAAAAATACCTTTACATCCAGTGTGAGAAGCCTAGATGATTTGCATATTAAGAGAAAGTCTCCAGAAAGCTGGAAAGAGAACACTCCAGATGGGAAAACCCATGAAGAAGTAGACGTAGAGAACCTGAGAAGTGATGACATTGTGGCTGGAGCACGAACACGCAAATTAGAGAAATCCTTGTCCCTGGATACAAGTCCCTCTCTCAGATCACTTGATAATGGTGCCTCATGCAGAATGAGATCCGGTTTGCCTGTAGAAATTATGATTTCTCAAAGCAAAGAAATGCCAGCCACCAAATCTGCATCTCTGCCTAGAAGTACAAGCATGGTGAGCTCTCTCTCAAATCACTTCTTTATGTGGTATGTGACAAGTGTTTGTGCATTAACATGACTATTTTTGAAGTGTTTCTGTCTTCCTGGGTGGGCTCTTACTGTGTACAAAACCTATTTCAGGGTGGAAAATTTAAGGAGGGTTTATTTTCAGTAGCTAAAGAAACCAGTTCTAGGAGGTATAGGAGGAACAAAAGACTGGCTGCAACTCCCTAGTCCTTTTAGTTTGGTGTCTTAAAGGAAGACTTTACAAGATCAAACAAGAAAGATATTCATGAACTGCATTGAAACATATATATAACCAGGTCAGGTTGATGAGAGCAGTTAAGGCACCCTCAGAAAAGGGTGAAGAAAGTAATGTGACAGACTACTCAAGTAGTCAAGCTCACTAGCTTAGAACTTGCTTGGGTGTCTCTACATTAAACAAGCATGCTCAATTGGTGTGTTGAAGCACTAGTGAGAGCTCTGGCATTCTGGAAATGTTGCTAAGCTTTACGTGTCTGGAGTTAATACATCTCAATCAATAATTTCTTTCCTGATTTTTCTGAAGAAAAAAAAAAACACAAAACAACCCAAAAAACCCCAAACAAACCAAAACCTTAAGAACTGAAAAAGAAAGAAAAGAAGGCTGAAGTTTTATTCTATGGTGTGATATTTAGGTTTTTAATTTTTTCTTGTGAGATTGTTTGGTTAAGGAAGAGGTATATATGCCTATGGAAGCGGGAAAAGGAAATTGTTGTTCTTTGCTTGCATGGCATCGTCAGGAATCCTGAGCTGCCAAACCTTGAACTGACACATTATGCTGTTATGTCTCCGGAGCAGTAGTAGTAATCTTGTTAACACGATGAAGGTCCAGGAGCTGTTGTTTAAGATTATACACATATACACAGATGTTGCTAGGAGGGGAGCAGCTACAGCTTCATTATTCTTTAAAAAGTCTAAATTTAAAGTTAAATTTAATTTTAAGTTAATTTTAAGTTAAATTTAAAAATGAAGAAACAATAAGCTGTCTGTTTTCACAGAGGACTGTAGGAAGTGGAAGAACATCCTGGTCTTAAGAATTTCATGCAATCTTTAGCAACCCATGCTTAGGATTTTATAGGATGTCCTTAGATGTTTTAATTATCACCTATCAAAGATGGCTGGAGGGAGAAGAGAAGAGGTGTCACAGCTCCACAACAGGGGTCAGAAAGCTCCAGCCTGAGCCCATGGCAGGATATGCTTTTTTCACATTTCAATTAGCCATCTGTCAGACCATCTTTTCCAGTGGACTTGCTCATACTGTACATATTGGAACATCCAACCGATTGAGTACTAACTGACTAAACACTCCCAAGTGCTCTGTAATTCCACTCAGTTAATGTAGCCATCAGTCTACTCCAATTTAAGCATCAGCCTGCTCTAAATCTAGTCATTGAAATTAAACACAGTAGTTACCAAGCATTTTACCTCAACAAACAATGCCTCAGATTGCAGAGTTTAACATGAAAAAAAAGAAAGGAGTGGCAAGGCAAAAAAAGGAAAAGCAAAACACGTTCAGCCACATCTACAGATTCATGTCTCCTGCATGCGAAAACTTGGACTTCAATGAATTTTATTGCAAGTCCTCACCTAAAGCCTGTCTAGTGAGAAGCAAAAGGGTAACTGTACAGACAGCCTTGGGTGCCATTATTGTAAAGTTATTTAAAAAGTACTTGGTTATGTAATGTTCGTCTGAATACACATAAAGAACATTGCCTAAAGTTGCTTCATGTTTTAGTTGCCAAGTTATTATTCATAGGTAGAAGATAATAATTGAGAGAAAGATATTAATCCACTTACACTGACTTAAATATAAAACCAGGATACCAGAGGTCTAACAATACACATCCTGAAGAGCATAAAAGAACATGCTTGAAAGTTTGAGGTAAGAAAGCTGCATCTAATAAAAAAAAGTGACTTAGAAGAGGAAATCTATGACATTGCCTCGTGTCTGTTATGTTTTCTTAAGACCCTTGAGGTGTCCACATCTCTGTCTGCACTATATTTGATGTGTCTATAGTCAATTCAGATCCACTAAAGTGATTTTCAACTTTCAGACTTCTGAGAACTGGTCAAAACATTCAGGGACATTTCTGCAGCAGGTATTTATCGGTTTGAAAACAGCTGCCACTGAAATGAAATGAAATCTCACGAAGAAACCACCTTTGTTGTAGATAGATGTAGATAGAATTTCAAGACAGCTAGCAGGATCAAAAAGGATGCTCCATTTAGTAACTGAAGTTAAAGGGAGATCTGATAGGTAGAAAGCAATTATGAAATATGATGGACACAACATTGCTATTGTCTAAGTATTTTAGTAACCTGGCCATCAGGATGGAATTACTTCTCATTTCCCCATTTTGATCTAAATTTGGAGTCGCTGGATAAATAAGTAGGAAAACAAAATGATTTAACTAGATGAAAACAAGCCTCTGAATCCACACCAATGTAGAAGAAGACTGCACAGTTTGAGACTAGATCATACTTCCAGGCTGAAATGAAATGACCAGTTCAGCAGGCTGAAAAATTCAGGAAAATCTGAAAAGGTTTGTACACCATGCATAGTTTCTCAGAACTGGGAACGCATGCCAGTCAGAGTCTGTCAAAAAACATATCAACACAGAGAAAAATGCTGATGGATCTACACAATACGCCTTTTCCTCAGATCCAGGGTATCTTTCAAAGGCATGAGAGGACACTGGTCTGTGTCTTTTAATATGCATTTTATCTTAAATATACTTGTTCCAAATAACAAATTCCTTCAGGAAAGCTTTGTATACAATTGCTATTGTTCCAGGAAGAAACTATGAGTAAAAATTTAGTTTTTAAATAATCAAACAGGAGCCTGAATTAAGACCTGAGTTAGTGTTCAGCATATGGACATTTGAATCAACCTGAATATTACATCTCAGTTAACTTTAGTCATACATGAATGAGGCTCAACTTTCCAACCAGATCTCATCTTTATATATCTATTTCACCTGCACAAGGGACCATAATATGCAATATTAGACATTGACTTTTCTCAATCACAGGAAAGCAGCCTTGTTTCTTTCTTAGAAGAGCTGTATCTTTGCATATTATGAGAAGCTACCAGTAGTACGATGCTTATCCTGGCTTGTATCAGGAACAGCTTGGCCAGCAAGATTAGGAAAGTGATCGTACCTCTGTACTCAGCACTGGTGAGGCCTCACCTTGAGTACTGAGTTCAGTTCTGGGTTCCTTGCTACAAAAAAGACATTGAAGTGCTTGAGCATGTCCAGAGGAGAGCCATCAAACTGGTGAGCAGTCTAGAGAACAAATTATATGAGGAGAGGCTGAGGGAACTGGCCATGTTTAGTCTGGAGAAGAGGAGGCTGAGGGGAGACCTCATTGGCCTCTGCAAGCACCTGAAAGGAGCTTGTAGAGAGGCAAGTGTTGGCCTCTTCTCCCAAGTGAATAAGGACAGGAGCAGAGGAAATGGTCTGAAGTTACAGCAGGGGAGTTTTAGATTAAATATTAGGAAGAATTACTTTACTGAGAGGGTGGTCAGGCACTGGAATGGCCTGCCCAGGGAGGTAGTGGAGTTACCACCCCTGAAGGCATTTAAGAAAAGTGGAGATGTGGCATTTCAGGGCAATCCCTAATGGCCAAGATTGTAGGGGGGTTTTTTTTGTGTGTATGATTGGTCTTGGTGATCTCAGAGGTCCTTTCCAATCCTGATGATTCTGTGATTCTATCTCAGAATAACTGAGACACATCCATGCAAAGCTGCACCAATGAAGGTAAAGCCAATAAAATTGGCTTATTACCTAGGCAACATCATTGCATGAACACAGATACTTTCTGAATCTAGAGTGATGTGTCTGTGTGGTAACTCATTAGGTGGGCTCCTCTAATTGGTTTGGCACCAGCTTTAGGGTTTCTTCTATATTTGACATACTATAGCTACCAAGCTAACTGCATCCCTCTTTGTATCACATCTGAATCTGTATTTCATCTCTCAAACGAATTGCACTGGTCTCATCACCCAGCTCAGGTTGATGCTACAGGAGATGCAGCGCCAGGAGAGTCACTTATCCAGTCATGCTCCCTCTTGTATGATTTAGTCTAACAGGCCAAACTTTGGCTTCATGTCAGAAATTAAATTCCCTCCTGCAGCCTTAGCAAAACTATCTGAAAACAAAGTATTCATTGTCTGATTTCATTCAATGTATGCCCTGAAGTATTTAATGTCTATAGACCTCAAGATGGAAGGGGAAAAATGCCTTTTAAAAGGCTTGCATCCTTATAAAATGCAGATGAGTGAAGCACACACTAGAATAACACTCATTTTCATTCCTCTCACAATAAATTAATATCATGATAATTATTGTAAAGAAGAAATACGACAAATGTAGACATTTATACAGGAAGTCAAGAGGATCCATATCCTGGTTATGTATATATCTAATCCAGGTAGTCTATTTAATTCTTAAGGAACCCTATAGGTAGCTGACTGACGACACAAACAAGGGAAGTGATACCAATTTCTGCTCTTTCTGCTATCTGTTACGTATGAGGATTCCTGC
Source organism: Pedionomus torquatus (assembly GCA_013398155.1). Classification (NCBI taxonomy): domain Eukaryota; kingdom Metazoa; phylum Chordata; class Aves; order Charadriiformes; family Pedionomidae; genus Pedionomus; species Pedionomus torquatus. Next base: position 90,824 of record VZRU01002890.1, on the reverse strand, counting down.
TGTTCATTACAGATTCTATTGCAAGAAGAATGCTTTAGCACCAGGATAGCTCCCTGAAGGTGCAGAGGCATCTCTGAAAATTGTAACATCACACACCAGTACTTCCCAGGCATGAAGGAACTCAAGGCTGAATAAAACTGTCCCGCAAATGTTGTGGTAGCATGTCATAACTGTAGAAAATGCATCTAATCTTCCATTTCTAAAGCAACTCAGTTTCTAGGGCACTTGCGTTGTAACAGAATCTCACTGAAACAGCACACAAGCTGGTGATTTTTGTTGTTCTAGGCCAAAGCTCCTTTATACAAGTCCTCTGTCAACCCTTCCAGCCTGCTACCATGCTGTAAAAAAAGGCAATTGCTTTGTTCTTGGATGAATGCCAAATCTTTCATTTCAATTTACAGTACAGTGATGTTTACAAGTAAGATTTGGGTTCAGATACATTATAATGCAAAGTATCTTTTATTTCACTGACTCATGCATGCAGTATGCCCAAAGATAAATATTAAGAGGTGGCACCAGAAGCACAGAGACGTGAAGTGATTTGCCCAGGTCGGTGGCCAAGAGAGCAGCAGAGCACAAGACTGAAAAGCCTCCCATTGTCCAGTTTTTCTGGTCTGTTCCTACTCCTTCAGGCAGGCAGAACAAAGTAGAACTACCCTCAATAGCAGAAATAATGAAGCTCTGACCCACAACTTGAGGTCACTAGAGGAAGGTAAGAAAGAGAACTATATCAGATGCTTCAGTTCATTATGACATGCAGATGTCATAATGTATCATAACGATCGTATCATTAAGGCAGTGGCATATGGCAGTGGCAAATCCTACACGGCTACCTTTCTTGGTATCCTGGCTTCTCTCTTGCCACGTTATGCCTCATGACTGCTTAGAGGTTTGCTCCCCTCTGCCTTGAAAGTTGGAGGTGACAATCAGGTTTTCAGTAGTCTAAAAATGTTTTGTTAAAATAGATATTAAAATATATGGCTTAGTTCCTTTACCAAAAACTTGATTGAGAGAATATATTAGTCACTTCCTTTCACCATTCAGAGACATTAGACAAATCCTGCAATTTTCAGACTTCCTAGCTTTAAACTCATTATCACACAAAGTGACCTTAGCCACTGAGCTGCTAGCAATATAAACCATAATAACTTCACTTCTATTTTTATTTCTTCTGCAGATCCCTGAAAACAGTCTCTGTGTCTGGTAATACTGTATAAAAATCACAGGTCAAAACAGTTGATTTTGGGTATGGAAAGTCAAATACCACATCTTTAGTTGGCTGAGGCTGCGGTTCCTTGGTACTTTCAAGGATTCCTACTGCATCATTATAACATCCCTCCTTCCGAAAACAACACTAACTGTTTTTCTAATTCGATACACACTATTATGAAATTGTCACTCTGGGTGCAGTAGGAATGAATAGTACGGAAAATGCATGCAGATGTGTACAATTGGAGCTTCCAAGGTTGGTAACTTAACTTTATAACACCTCATAGGTGTTAGGCAGCCAAAAGCTATGAAATCTGATGTATAAAATAAATGGTGGTGCTTTCTGACCCTTACTCCATCTCAAATCAAAGACAAACCTCATTTTCCACTGATCAAGCACTCTTAACTATCTCCTTGATCTCTGAGAGGACTTAGATTTGAAGCACATAGTTGTATCATCAGCAGCCAAGCTGGGGCAAGATGGTGCTCAGCGAAGTCTAACAATCTCTGCCCAACTTCATCAGTTAAATATAGAATGCTGAATCCTCTCCTTCATTTTGTTTGTGACATTTATGGTACAGTGACAAGATATGGGAAGCCAAGAAGGCCATGTGCAATTTCATCTACAGTTAACACCTCTTGTCCCAATAATGTGGCATTGACTCCTTTTCCCACTGCTAAGAGGAGTGAAGCAGCCATGTACTGTAGGAGAGATCAGCATAATGTTTTTAGAGCAGCAGATGTGACATCGTTTTACAAGCAACAGTATGAGCAGATGGTGTTTAGAGAGTTCTCCTTGCCTGCTCTAAAACACCTCCGTTGGGTCACTAATGGATCCTTCGTCTAGTCGAACACAGTGCATAAAGCTACAATGTTCCCAAGATGACGCATATGGTCATTTACAGCTTCTCAGCTCATCAAATACAAATTAGATCGAAATCTTCTTTCCAGAGCATAGACATCTATAAGCCAGTACACAAAAGAGTAAGGTATTTATTCAAGACAGGATAAAATCAGGATAAAATAAAGACAGTCTGAACTGCTTGACAATAAAAAGAATGTGTCTTCGATGAAATTAAGTATCTCAGCATAAAGCCTGCAATTTTTGAGGTTAGGTTTTATACTTGGGTTGTCCACCCTCCTCTCCTCCCCCCCTCCCCCCAAATTTTTAGAGATGAAGGGGAGCAGCAAGTGAGTTGGGAGGGATATGTTTGGATAAAGGAACAGACGTTATTATAATGGTGAATTTCTGCACAGGATTTAGGGTTCCATCCAGAACACAAAAACATTCTCCAGCCAAATCTATTTCTCTTCAGAGGGGCAGCTACTCAGCCAGAGAAAAACAAGTGCATGAAGTTCACCTCGATTTTGATATCTCTTGCCACTGGCCACAGGAAAGCAAAATAGGGAATAAAAAATGTTTAGCGTTTCTTTTGAAGTGATTTTTGTTAACATGATTTTTCCTCTTCCTTTGAGTTTGAAAATCACTTCTCAATTGCACTCTCTATCTTTAGGTGACTTTAGAAAGAAATGGTACTTTCAGAGTAATGGAAGCTAAAACAGGCTTATAACAATTACCATCAGCAGACATGCCTGAAAACTGCCAAGGCAGACACAGGAGAACAAAAGACAGAAAGGACCAATAGTTCTTTCTTCTCTGGCCCAGGTTTGGTCTAAAAGCCTTTCTATGTAATTTATGACAACAGATTTTAAAGATGTTTTAACCTATTTTTCATTTCTTCCTTCAGCCAGCAGTGTGTGCTTGTCATGTTTATGAAATATAATTTTTGCCCTGCCATAGCGTGGCCTTGGTATATCACAGAAGCAGAAGACCTCAGTATGCAGTGACTCTTTCCCACAGACATGCACAATAATTAGAATCATAGAATCCTCCAGGCCGGAAGGGACCTCCAAAGGTCATCTAGTGCAACCTCCCCGCAGTCACAGGGACACCCCCAACTAGACCAGGTTGCCCAGGGCTTCATCAAGCCTCTCCTTGAATATCTCCAAGGAAGGGGCCTCAACCACCTCCCTGGGCAACCTGTTCCAGTGCTCAACCACCCTCAGTGTAAAGAAATTTTTTCTAATATTCAACTTAAATCTACCCTTTTCCAACTTAAGTCCATTATTAACAATTAAAACAGCCATTTTGTCTGGTCAACATAGTGGAAACCTCTGATTTCTACCAAGAGAGGATTCAAGTGCAAAGCACTACCCAGTGCCAGAGGTTGCTCTGATTTATTTTTCATTTGTGAGTGACTGACATTTTCTCCCTACTCATTCTAAGGTGTTCAGCTCTATTAAAATTCTGCTCACTGATGTGCCGCATGCAACAAATAGGAACACTGACGTAACCTGGCTCCTCTCCCCACCATGCTCTAACATCTAAGCTGAGTGAAATAAAAGTTCACTTCTTAATATGAACCTATCACAGCATGCATTTTGGAGACAGAAAAGAGAGAGTCAGTATTACATTACCCTGCAAAAGCCGCCCTTGGAATATTCTGTTTTCTCTGCAGGTCTCAGTGCTCCATGGGTTTTAGTCTCATATCAAAAGCTATAGCATTCAAACTTTGAGAGCGACAGATTTCAAGAGCAGAAACTTTTATGAGTTACAGTATGGATTATAGTGGTTTACCCTAAATGTTGGCCTCAAACAACTGCCCCAACACCATGAATCAGGTCTCAGAATATCAACAACTGCTGACTTGGACCTCAGGTCTGATAAGGACAAGCAGAACCCCATTTTGGAAGCTGTTTTCTATTTATAAAATACATGGCTTTTCATATACCTCTACAGAATTGCATTTTCACAGACTAACTCAGACTTTTTTTTTCAATGACTTCCTCTTTGGAAAGGGGCTTAAATTTGACCTTCTCAGATGAAACTCTTCAGTGCCAGCAGTTTTAGATGACAGGAAAACACATCTTGTGGATAAGAAAGAAGCAGTAAATGTCATAAATCTTGGCTTTAAACCAGTCTCCCATGATATTCTCACAAGAAAGCCAGGAAAATATGGGATAAAGTAGTAAAAGTTAGATGCAAAATTGACTGGAAAATCTTATTGAGAGGGTAGTTCATAACATTCAGTTGTGAGTGGGGTCTCAGGGGGACAAATACTATTTGCTATTAGCAAGCAGATGCATTTGCTTTGAGATACCATTGCTGTCTATCTAAAGAGAGTAAACAAAACATGCAATACTGCTCATTTGTCTCATCTGGAAACTACAGGAGCACATTTATACCCCTGTGTAATGGTCTTGAAACGCTGTTTTTGAAATTTCTAAAATGCTGACTCTCCAACAATAAGCAAACACTTATAAAATTTAAAGGAAGCTTTCCCATTTCTGAAAATCAGCCTAGGTGGAAAACTCTTTCTAAATTGTATAAAATGTATTTAGTAGTTAGAGTGGACAGAAGCTGGTTAAACATCCCCATCCTTGAAATCAGAATTGTATCTAAAACTAAATTTAATTCATTTTTTACTACCAAAAAGATATTCCAGAACATATTGGGACCTTACTGTTGAAAAAATTCAAGTAAGCTGGATACAACAGCATTGGGGTATCTGTTTATTGCTGAACAGCTATCTCATAGACTGTAGTCTCTATAGCCTTCTAATATGACCCTCTTGGCCACCATCCCTCAATTTCTGATGGCAAATTTAATACCTGCAGAGATAAACTAAAATTATTCAAATGTACATCTGTATCCATCCATCTTAGGAACTGTTTGCATTAATATTTTATGTTAGTTGGGCAAGAATGATCGGTGATATGGTAGTCTCTGCCTCCTGCTCTTTGCTTGGATAGTGACACAATTTTAAACAAAAGAAAATGAGGAATAAGTACTATGCCTGTTCGTACAGCAACATTTGTTCTCTTGAAAAGAAAGAGACATTTCCCCCAAAGAACAGCTATTCCCTAGATAACTGTAGTAACAAAAACCTGCTGTGTGAACACGATTAAAATGAGCAGCTATTAAGGTTTCAAAAACTGGTTCACAACCACTTATTTCTACAGCAGCCAGCCAGACCTTCGCAGCATTTGCTCTGCTGCGCTGTGCTGCGAGCTCACAGAAAGTACCAGACATGTCCTATTTCTGGAGACTCGGAGCTGAATCATAGTCTTGCAACAAGAAAACCAGGACTGCCTGTAAGCCAGCCGGAGGAAACAAAACAGCAACAGCTGCTGTTGAACACTCAGAGGCTGGAGGACACCAATAGACCTTAATGGTCCTGACTATCTGAGGTGTCCCCTAACTTGCCCACAGCTCATGATGCCACGTCAGCTCCCCGGGGCCGGGAGTCCCTGCCCCAGTGAGGTGGAAGCCCATCTGGTCTCAGCTTGCCACCGCCCTGCCCTGACTGGTCACAGGCTCATCAAGCTATCATAGAATCATAAAATGGTTAGAGTTGGAAGGGACCTTAAAGATCATCCAGTTCCAACCCCCCTGCCATGGGCAGGGACACCTCCCACTAGGCCAGGTTGCTCAAAGTCCCATCCAGCCCTGGCCTTGAACATTCCAAGGGATGGGGCATCCACAACTTCTCTGGGCAACCTGTTCCAGTGCCTGACCACCCCCACAGGAAAGACTTTCTTTCTGGAATCTAATCTAAATCTCCCCTCTTCCAATTTAAAACCATTACCTCTTGTCCTGTTACTACACTCCCTGACAAAGAGTCACCCCCCTGCAAGCCCGTATCCCAGCCCAGTCATATCCCCAGGGTTGGGGCTTCCCCCAGTATCTCCTGGCTGGGATGATGGGACAGGTCCTGGCTGCCAGACCCTGACAGACCCCAGGGGAGCCCCTCAGACATTGGGAACCAGGCTGTCCCCGGTCCCACGATGGGGCTTACAAACACAGGGTGGATGGAAGCACTTGCCTCCTGTCTCTCCAGCAGAGCCGACCCCCAAGAAGCAATGGAAGACAAAATATTGCCCAGCACAAGAGAGGTTATCACAAAGAAGAAACAGAATCACCATGTTGCGTACCAGACATGGTCAGAGTTACTTAATTATCATAAGGAATTTACATGGAGTAACAAATTGGTAGCCAAAAACTGCTAAAATTTTCTTTATGGGTGCCCATATGAGTAAAATGCAGAAAAGAACCTTCATTTTCCTTGGATATGCCTGTCTTCTCCACTTTTCAGTGTTGTGAGGGTTTTTTCTTAATTCTTTTTTTTCATGTTGCAGTAAACCAAAATGGATGCTAAACCAGTCTGCAAAGTTGCATGAGGGAAGTGTACAGTCCGTTACAATCAATGCAGTTAATTAAAGATACAATTAAAACAGAAACAGTAATGAGAATTGGAACACAATAAATAATTAAAACAGAATTAGTATGGCTCTTTTCTTGAGCCAGTCAGTCCCTAGTCAAAAGTAAATGGCTTTTTTTATTTCACGGATAGCTACAGCAGCTCTAAGGTCTCCTTCCAGAGCTAGGGTGTATGTAATCTCCCCTTCCCCACCTTCCTCTTGCTCTCCCCACTTTCCCCAGCCAGTTCGCTTTGCAGCTCCCAGTGCTGCAAAACTGGGAGCTGGACTGAGGAATTACAAATACAGAGCAGCAAAGAAGCATATGGTGGTGGAAAATAATAATAAAAAAACCCCAACAACCAAACCAACTGTTAATTATTCCAACAAAATATGAAACATTTCCCTACAGCAGGGGGGAAGCTGTTGGCAAATTATTATTTATCTGTTTATTTATGTTAGAAATAGGCAAGGGCAGAAAGAAGCAAGACTGTTCACCTCACAAGCTACCGACAGCTTTTTTTGTACCTTGCTCATAACCATTTTGGAGTGTAGGAGCTAACATTGCAGGAAGAAACCTGGGAAGGAAAGAGGCTTTGTTCTTCAAACACCAGGCCTTCAGACCAAATGCTGGGTACTAACATAGCTAACTGCTTCATTTCCGAGCTCAGATCTGCAGGAAGCATTTTTACAGGTTATTGTGTCTCTGTCTGATATTACCGCAGCAGTGTTACAGCTCTAAAAATTGTGTATTGACAGCCACGGTCGGTTTCCTGCTTTTCTTGTATTCATTCACATCTTAAGCCTTCCTTCCTTCCTTGAAGGAAATAAATCTCTCCCCTGTGCTGGGAAACACTAGTGCCAAAGAGCAGAGTGCTGAGAAGAAAGTTTCAGCTTTCACTTTCTCATTGCATAACCTCTCCAGTTCTTTGAGAAGGAAGAAACAAATGAACCCTTCTGGCTGAGTCACTATTTAATAACACAATAATTAGCTAAACATCATGACAACTAGGGATTAAGTACTTTCCACTCTTATTGGACTTCTATCACAGACGAAGAACAACAGGTAGCTCTTCTAGTAACTCAGTTATTTTAGTACCACAGATCAATAGCTTGATTCTTCCATTTCTCAAAACTATGAAGCCTAATAGCTATAATAAATATCAAGGTGTCCTCTAAGCCTAATGGAATTTTATGGAGGTGTATGTACACTGCTCTAATTTGTCAGGAAGACCTAGCTAACAAATGTCTTTTAAATCCTTACTTTCCGTTGAACAACTGCCAACACCACAACTACTCTGGTGCTGATTGTTGTTTGGGAACTGCAGCTATTTCCCAGATAAGCACTGCTGCAAAACGTAGGTAAAATCTGACATAGGTGTATAGGGCTCACCCTATAAGGTATGAGACCCTTCTAGTAACTTTGGACAATAATAGAAGCTCCTGAGAGAGATGAAAGCTTTCCTGAGACAGTCAAAGAGAGGGAGGGCATAATACTGACTTTTCTTACAGTTGTCTCTACTGGCTTATTTTACCCAAAGTGTGACTTTGGGTAAAAGCTCGTCTTGGCACTGCCTCAGTTTCCCCTGTGTAAAATAAGAATAACTCTTAATCAGTTTTGTCTAATCTTTTAAAATCCTCTTATAAAATGGATGTGTTACAAAAACACATCTTAGCAAGTTGAAGGAATTCACTCCTAGAATGATCAAGTAATTCCCTTATCTGCATAGTTTGACGAGTCTTTATGCTAATGTATGCTGGAAATTTTTCCTATACCCTTGCGACACTTACCAAATATAAAACCAAAGTACTTGATCTGAGCTGCTTAGGAGCATTTCTGTTGACAAATGTATCTGCAATGCTGTCTGCATCGGTCTTTTAAAGTGAACTAAGTCTATGAATATATTAACCCCCATGTGTGCCATCTAAATTTGTCTCCTCAAAAACCGTTGTGCTTAGATAATTCCAGTTAGTTTGTATGTAACCAAAAAAAAATAATAATTAAATAAAATCTATCTATAATGTCAGTGCACCGTAAACCCCTGAAAATGTTGATTTACATGGAATGACTGCACAACGTGACAAATTTAACTGTCTTGTGTAAAGTTTGTCCAGAGTCTTCCAGCATTCAGTAGCACGTTTGCCAGCCACATCGCAGGACTCACAGCCTCTCTGAGCTGTGAGGCTGATGCAGTTCAGACTCAGTTCAGTCGCAGACTTTCTATATTTGAACTTTCCTTTTATAGCTCAAAGTTAAAAATATCTTACATTTCTATGTCAAGTACAGCACTCAAATCCCTGTAATGCAGTTTTACAGTTAAATTACTGTGTCTGGATTAACTGGAAACTATTAACTTCAGTAAAAGTGTAGCGGGACTTGCTACTGTCAGAAATAAATCTACCTTTTGATTATCTTGCTTTCTGTTGTCATCTGTTACTTTCACAGATGATAGGTGCACCATTAAAATATTTTCCAGTTGTCTTCAGCATTTCTGAAAATATCTGATCTAGCAGACCTTTGCACAGCTCTGCTTCTATTTGTACTTTCTGTATTTTTTATTTACAGCGGGTGCAGTGGGGTGCTCTGTGATTGCTTTAGGCTTACAATGCTTCCCGTAAATTCTCTTTATTTGATAAAGCATTTTCACTTGATAGACCACATTAAAACTTAAGTGACAGCAATGTTGGTGTTTTATATTAACACTTTGCCTCTCAAGACATCAAAAGCAGAAAACAAAAAGGAGAACTTAGATTAAAAAAGAAACAAGTGGAAACTTATGGAAAAATAGGGTTTGAGGATTATGTCAGATGCCATAAGTAGGAAAGATTAGTGATACTTGTGCTGTTATTAGCAGTGTATAATACATTATGTCCTGTAGAACTGCTCATTTCTGATATATGATGATATGATGATATATATGATTTCTGACGAGTTAAGCAATGAAACAGATTGGTGATAGCAAGTACTTGTGTGTGCTTGGAGTTACCACTCTTCCGTATTCTTTGGGTTATATACTAAAACTGGATGAGATGTACGGTGGCAGGTACTGCTTGGAGGTAAAGGGGAGTAGCTTTGGGACTGATTCCCACAAGGTTGATGATGGTGGCTTCCCTGAGTTTTCATTGTATATGAGCTGGTCAGGCTGGTAGCCTGGTAAGCTTGCAGCATCCTCCACAAGATTGTCTTTCCATTGGAGACAGATTCCGATCACCCCAAACCTCTGCTGCCAGACACCCCCCTGCCTATCTCATCAGCACAGGCACTGCACTTGAGCTGCTCAGTCCTGAAATTCTTTGAAAACTGTCCAGTTAAGCGCTTGTTGTGGACTTGGAGAAAGTTTATATAGGAACAAGAGAGGTAGGGCACATGCTATGGAGGTCATTATTTATCTAAGCCTTTAATTTTTTAATGGAAAAGGATGATGTGGATTTTCCTTTCTGGAACCATGAGAGAAAATGTACCACTGCTAACCACCTTTGTAGACAACATGATTTGCATAATTTCACCAAGAATTAGATGCTCTAATTTCTGATGATAATGAATGTTAAGAATTCCCTTTGGTTAAAAATAGCTTGCTCCTATGACTTTGGTTATTAATAGTTTACCCAGCATTGATTTGAAGCATTTTGATAAATGTTCAGAACTTCACAGCCTAATATTTGATCATTTCTTTAACTAAACTACATAGTATAGAGGTAAGAATGTTTTCAAAGCAACAGCTCATTTAAAACTCTATCTACATAAGTTATTAATTTGAAGTGATTGTAATCTTTTGATAGAGCTGGTTCGAAAAATGAAATATGTTCAAATATGAAAAATGAAAATATGTTCATCTTTCCTTTTTTTTTTACTTTATTTGTACTTTAAAAAATACCTTTTTATTTTAAGTTGGCATAAATTTCTCAAGAATTCTGAATAGAATTTCAGTAGTTCTTCCTTAACGGTGTTTTGCCTTCAAGCTGTTTATCTGATTACACATTTCCATTATTTATTTTTGCATTTCCTCCCCCAACTTGCTCTTCCTTCTGAATTAGCCACAGACTGAAGTAGAAGAATTTATGTCTTCTTCTGCCTAATGTCAATTTCAGGCAAATTCCCATGTTTCTGTGCCCACGCACAAGTCCCAAATAATTCTGATTCTATGTCACATGAGACTTCAAATTACACTCTCTCTCCTGTCATTGCCCACTGCTTTTTATGGGAGGAAAATCCAGATGCCCATTCCAGAAGGAAGCAATAATGTACTTCACACAAATCCCAAATCTGAACAGACGGAAGCCAGGACCAAAGGACACCCCCAAAAGGAGTGCATAGTCCTCACAGAGCCTGAGTCTCCATTTGTTCTGCTAAGTAATTGAAACAACCCATTTCTCAGTCTGAGTCCTACATAATCACAGCAGGTTGGAAGGAAGGAATTAAACTATCCCTATAGACAATGCTAACCTCACACTCTGGCCAACATACCCCAAGGCCTGATGAGTTTAAAAGAGCATCTGTAACAGTCTTTTAAAGAAATTTGGTTTAATACAATGTGATACCCTTAAATATATGACATGATTTACTTTTTAAAAATGTACAGAGCTGTACAGTAGCAATAAACCAGTTTTTCAGTGAATAAAAAAACTAACAGCTCTCTAAAATGTCGTTTCAAAGCAAATCACCTTACAAGAATCCCAGAAACCAGGCCTAACAATATTAAGCCTTTTCATTGGTGATTGCAAGGAAAACTTTTTAAATTATGATTCATTTATGAATAATGCAAACATTCCCAGTGCGGTAAAAAATGATGAAGTCAGAGCAAACAAAGTCATCTCACTTTTAATTTTTTGAAATAACATTAATATAGTCATTGATAAAATAACACATCTAGGTGTAAGATGTAAAGTTCATACTTTAAGACAAAAAGACTGTAAAAGAGACTGTTGAAGGTCAAGGAGCTCTGAATATATAGCTGAAAAGAAGATAACACAACCTTGGATTTAAAACTAGAGGGGTAGGAATGTTGAAAAGGTATCTTGGCCTCTGAGCACAGGATAGACAAGATCAGTGTTAGAAAGACTGACAGAAAAATCAAGGGTGGCATAGAAGAGAGAGCAGAGAATTTTGCCACACCAGAAGAATTTCCCATGTGTTGAAATGGATTCAAAGAAGGTATGCTCCATGGTCATACCTGGCTCAGGGGCAAAGTTGACTGATGTGTAATTCTCCAACACCTCTTTCTGAAAAGTTTCTTAAAATTTGTGTTCTCCAAGTCATTCCAGAAGTTGCATATGCTACAATTTCTTGGTCCTGGGGAACTCTGTAGAGGAGGGGAGCTCCTATTAGCTGAATCAAGAAGTCAGAAAGGAGTGAAAGAAGCAAAGTTTTGTTGTCATTCAAAACAAGCTGAGAAAAAGAAACTGTAAGACTAAGTGGTCCAAAAGGTTAATAAAAGGTAAAGGTTAATAATAGTTAATGCTGAGTCTAGTGAGTCATACTTTAGCGATAATGTAGAAAAAGCAAATAAAGAGTGAAGGAAAAAAAACTTAAAGATAGCCCAAACTTATTCAGGAAACTCAAGAGATGATACATTTCAAGGAGAACCAACAGAACTGGATGAAGGTATAGCACAAGGGAAGGCCAAATTCAGTACTGACAAATCCAAATACGCTTGGTAGCAAGAAATCTAAATTGATTGTAAGGGAAAAGAGAGAAACAGAACAAAAAACCTCATGGAAAATCCTGTAGGAAGATTTTCTGAACACTGCTTTAGTCAAAAAAGGAGGTAAAAAGAAAGATAAAAAATTGTGACTATATAACTCCAGTCTAGAATACTGAAAAAATTTCTGATCTTCATCTTGCCAACACCAAGCTGAAACAGAAAGTTTTCAGGAAAGAGGAACTGAGAGAAGTTAAAAGACCTCTTTAGAAAGAGAAAGCAAAAAGAATGGAGTAGGTTTATGAGAAATATATACAAAACCATGGATAGAAAAATGATTGTCAGATGCTCCAGTTTCTACCTTCATAATGCAAGAATGAAAGACTCAAATGACACAGAAAGGCAATAAATTCAAAACTGATCAAAAGAAGTGATTTTTAAACACAGCAAGTTGCATATGGAGCTCATTGTCACAAAACAATCTGAAGGTCTAAAAGATCAATACGAATCAGAGTAAATTTAGACATTTAACTGAAGGTATATAAAACCGCAGGCAGCAAGATATAATCCCTACCTGACAGGAGTTAGAAAGCTAGTTCCTACTTACAGGTTATTCCATAGTCACTCACTATGTTGCTTTATACATTTTCCTGTAAAACATTAGGGACAAGACCTTTAGCTTAGATGCTATGATACAAGGAGCCATAAATTCTAAAATGCACCTCTGGACACAAACAATGTGGAAGATCAGGACAGAGGGGAGTGTTTAGGACATCACCAAGCTGAAGACAACCCTATAAAGTGGTAGTCAAACATGGAAGGATACACAATATCCATGCCACAGATTTTTGCAGGTCTCTCCCAGCTCTGAAAATGTAAGAATATAAATAGGCAAAATTTGCAGGGCAAGAAAAATTCTATTGGGCCAAATGATACAAGTGAGGGAAGAAAATAACAAAGTCTCTTCATGTGTTTAAACCTTTGTTTCTTCCAAATAAAATTTCAGGACCATCACGGCTTTTCTGTTTTTCTTCTCAGAATGTACCAGCTGGTGTAATAAAAAGTATTAATTCTCCCTGTAAAACTTGACTAGCTCATTTCATACGTGTCAGCTATTGCTCTAAAGAGAAAAAAAAAAAAAAAAAGCAGCATTGCTTTTTGAAAGAATGATCTGACAGCATGAAATATTTCTATCTGAGGGTTCATTTGGCTCCACAGTCATAGCCAGGCTGCTAGTCTGACCTCATTGTAGCCTGAAGAGGAGATGACCCTGACAGCCCTTTCTAGAGACAGCCAAAGTACATGCTCACAGGCAAATTCTTGCTATCCCCTTTGGTTTAAGAGAGAGAAGAGTGGTGGCATACTCTCTCTGATAAATAATAATATCAAATTGGAAGTTAAATTGAATTTTCTACCCCAGAGAATATGCCTGTTGGGCGAAACTCTGGAAACAGTCAAATGTAATAGCAAAATTCACAGAGAGATCAATAGAGCCAGAATTTCAGTCTATAAATTTAGATCCTTTCCCAGTTGAAAAAGGACATCAGAGGATGAGCTTTCTCCAACTGGCTCAGGCACTTTCCTACAGTGCATGTGAAAAAAAGGCTCCTGGAATGTTGGCTATAATTATAC
>VZRU01002890.1:9760-77028 GCA_013398155.1 Pedionomus torquatus | reverse complement strand
TACAAATATATTAATATTATATACTAAAATTTCTATTTTTAATGCTGAGCCTTTTAGTTTCCATTTACTCCAATTTTTTTCTAGATATGTCATGAAATCATAGAATACAAGGTTAGAAGGGACCTCAAGGATCATCTGAGCCAACCTTTCTTGGCAAAAGCATGGTGTAGACAAGGTCGCCTAGCATATTGTCCATCTCAATGTCCTTTTTAAGCCTATTGTAGTCAGTTATCTCAAATCCTTTTCATTTTATACTCATGAATTTTTTGGTTTGAAGGATTCTCTATTCTGCCACACTGGTGACAATGCTTCTTTCCCTGGTTCTTTTCCCTCAGTGTCTCATGTTTACACTGTTCAAAGAAGAAATGTCACAGATTCTTACTGTGGCTCTTTCTTTTTTGGACATCCAGAAAGCTATTTTAAGAAAATGCCCTTACATACTTTGTAGTTGCTTGTATGCTTTACAGTTTATCAGGCTGATTAATTTCTCAAGCAGATTTTCAGCACTAAAATCCCATCTACTTTGCTACAAAGCATTTGGCAAGTGCATGGTCTCCCTTTATTTCTGCACAAGAGCAATTATTTCACTGCCTGATATTCACAACTGTATTTTCATACCGAAGATCACTACCAATATAAATATGCCTTCAGTTTAATTTATACCTAATTTAATGCCCTGTTTCCTTGTCTTAGTCAGGCATAAGTGTTTTACAGATATGAGACTGCCTGTTATTCTTTTACTGCATCCAGTTCCTATTGTCTGTGAAGATTTTACAGTCCGTGGTTCTTTTCTTCTTTCTGCATATTTGTGATATTAGGAAGCGCTGTTTACAGCCTTTGTTTTACAGATATCAATACTGAGACAGTAAGGCACAAATCCATCTCCTGAATAGACTCATTGTCACAGAAAGAATGAGTTGAAAAGCAAGATTTGTGAAGTTAGATGAAATGGAGTCTTGAACAACAGCAAAATCTTCCTTCTTTGATAGAAAAATTCAGTCTAAATTAAAAAAAAAAAAAGCATTTTACAGATACTGAATATATTTCTGTGTATAGTTATTAACAAGTTGAATCTTTATCGGTTTTATTTTCCTTGCCTTTTTTGTCAAATCAATACAGTAATAATAAAGCTCTCCTAACTGAAATCAGACTAGAATTGCAATTGTCATTGCATGAATTGTGATATTTGTAGTGCAAGTACACTGCACACTATAGGATAGATGGGTGGTTAAACCCAAAACATCCACATGTGAGTACAGTGGCTATTTTTGCGAGAATAGGATTCAAGAGGCTAACTGAAAGTCACAAAGGGGATGACAAGTAGAACACAGAATAGTTTGGGTTTGAAGGGACCTTGAAAGGTCATCTACTGCAACCATCCCTGCAATGAGCAGGGACATCTTCAACTAGATCAGGCTGCTCAGAGCCCTGTCCAACCTGACCTTGAATATTTCCAAGGATGGGGCATCTACCACCTCTCTGGGTAACCTCATCCACCACCCCCTGTGTAAAAAATGTCTTCCTTACACCTAATTTGAATCTCTCTCTTTGAGTTTAAATCCATTGCCCCTTGTCTTATTGCAACAGGCCCTGCCAAAAAGCCTGTCCTCTTAATTCCTGTAGGCCCCCTTTAAGTACTGAAAAGCCACAAGAAGGTCCTTCTCAAAGCCGCCTCTTTTCTAGGCTGAACAATCCAACTCTCTAGCCTGTCCTCATAGGACAGGTGCTCGAGATGAAGGAATTGAACCCAGATTGTTAACATCTCCTTTGCTGTTTGAAACACCACCTCCCTTTTCAGCTGGCTTCTTAAAAGAAAGTCACTATATCTTCATTTAACCTTGGAAAGCAAGCATGTGGTGGCACTATTTATAGAGCAATGCTCATTAATTTATTAGGGTCCTACTCATACATTCCTTATTTCTCCAAACCCGTGCAATATCCCTGAGTCTCTGTAAGTGACTGTACTTGTTTATTTGTCTTCCTGATGCCTGATCCTACCGTTCTCCTAGGAGTGATGGACATAACACAGTTCTAAAGATGCCCAGTCTCTTTGAAATAATATCTTAAAAATCCTGCCCTTAAAACAGCAGTTCTGATGGCAATGGAGGAAATTCCCTTTGATTCTCACTCTCTTTCCATTTGTTATCTCCTCAGAAGCTCTTTTGGAGTATTTAACAAGGACAGCCTGGCCGAACTCCCTTTGATCTGGCCTGCTCTGCCTCTTTCATTGCCACTTTGCAAGAGAGAACCTTTCCTGGCCTGCATTATAAACATTTCTTCTACCAGCACTCAGAGTCCGGTGACTTTCTATTGACCTCTGGTGAAAGATAGCAGTTCTTTAACCTCCTTCAGCTTGGGAAAGGTCAGAAGCTCTCTGTTCCCCACCTATCTTTGCCAGGTATTCATCAGAAAACCATTAGCCTAGCAAAGAACTGGAGAACCCATTATTAAGGCAATAATACTTCTCTTCCAAATATCATCAGTACAGCATGACATGTTTGCAGGTGTAGGCTGTCACTTGATACCTCCCCATTCTTTTCCTCTCTATAGCCTTTTGGTAAGCCCTCCTTATGTTTCATTCCCTTTTTATTGTCTCGGTGACAGCCACCTGGGATGTGAACAGAAGACTGACTGACCTTCATCAATAGCACAGCTTCACATATGGTCTGTGGATCAGAAATCATTTGGGGCCAAAAAGGAGAACAGTCTGTATTCCTGTTGAAGGGGCAAATTTTGCTATTGTGCTAAATAGTGTTGTAGGCATTAAGAAGGAAATAATGCTGTTGAATGGAAAAAAAAATATATTTCTTTACAGTCATGAAATTCCATCATTGTTTTTTGCTGGTTAAGCAGTGGGATAAAAATAGAGAAACATATAGGCCTCTTTATAATCTCTATTTTTCACTTTTAAATCCACTTCGTAAAAAGCTTTCCTTTTGGACCATTACAATAATCAGCTGACTGGCTGTGTCCACTGACAACACGTCAGAGAACTCACAGAAATAAATTTCCTTGCCTTTGCAGTAACTTCTAAAAAGATACTGAATGTCAAAGCTCCATACAAGCACACAATCAGATTTCTGCAATATTGCTTAGCACTTTCAGAAATCTGGAGGATCTAGAAGTACCTGTTTATAATTATTCCAAAAAGGCCACAGTCCTTAGTTACAGAGGACTTCATTACCTGGAGGATCCCCCTCCACTTTACTGTAGTTTTGCTTACTGATTACATGCATACAAATTAGTGCCAGCTCTTTTCAATATGCTACAAATAGAAGTGCTTTAAATAGGAGGAAAGTTCCCTTCCTTCTTGCACTCAAGAGATTGGGCAGGGCTGCTCTGGAGGAGACAGACACGACACTGCCTCGCTTCTGTTCTATCATCTCTTTATTCACCCTGAAAGAAAACAATTGGATATTCTGACACGAAATGGTCCATTGTCTTTTGCCTATAAAAATAATAAGGGCAAGCCTTTTTCTTCTTGGTGAAGCCTCTACAATGATTGCAATAAAGACTGAACTAATGAGATTCTATGGCACTTAAAAATAATCAGTAGAAATGTTACCCTTCGTGTAATCACCACAACTGCCCTACAGAGACTTTGCATACATGGGTTCTTTACAGCACAGCTCCATATGGGAAGATCTATTTTGCTAATTCCAAGATTCCTGAGGACCTGTTTCATACAGCTTGTTCTCTCTGAACTCTTTTGTGTCTTCAGAAAGTCACAGTTCAGGGGCAGAAATCCTTTTTAAAAAACATTTGTGAGCTCTCTGTCTTGTTCTTCGGAAATCTGGAATTTCAGTCCCTTCCACCAAGTTCTGCATGGCACTACGGTCCTTCCTACTTTATTCATTAAAAATAGCAATGCAGCACCCTGTATATATCCTTTGGGATTCTACATTAAATGCACAGTCTTGCATCCTGGGCTGGCTCACATTTGTGTAGCCCTTTTGATGACTCCTGGTACACCACTGCTGCTGTCCCTTGTAGTAGGCATTTGAATTGATTAGCACGCTTGCTCCTTTTTTTCTTTCTCTTCTGCTCTCAGGGTGGCACCCTGAAAGATTTATTGCACTTTGGAGGCATGAGGCACTCTGGGGATTCTCTGAGGACAACGTAATTGCTGAATCAAAATCTCCCATGAGGATGTGAGCTTTGAACTTTGCTTTCAAGAGTTACATTCCCTGTTTCTTGGCATATGTGTAACAGATTGTCAGAGAATAAACTTCTAATAAGATGTGTGTAGATAACCGAGGGAAGAGAGAGGAGCAGTACCTTTAAAATACTGTCTGCTAAAATTTAGAAGGTAAATCTTTAGTCCAGCAAGTAATTAAACACATAAATAGTTACATGAAGTTCACTGGGACTGCTCATGTACACAGTTATGTGTATAAGCATTGGCACTATTGGGATTTAGTAATAAGAATCTAATTAAACAAAACAATAACGGTTAGCAACCCAAACTGGGTTGAGTCACTGTCAGAACTGTGCTATAGTTACAGTCTAGTGCATTGTTGTTCTGGACTGAAGATGTAAATCAAAATTCCTTATTTCATTAGGTGTGGGCCCCAGTGTTTTATTTTGCAATATCTAGTGGCATTAACATATTTTAGGGACTATCAAAGAGAAGATTCTTAGAGGATCTGTGGTTGCTAGGAAACTGGTAGTTCAGTCCTGCAAATCTTCCACACTGCGAAGAGCAAACTGGCAATAGTCAGGTTTCCATGCCAGACAGCGCTCTAACAACTCAAGTTTACGGCTTATTGTTTAAAATTTGTCATTTAACCTTAAATATGTAGAACAGGAAAATCTAAGAGTTGTTTGATATTTCCAAGCAGGCATTTTACTTTGCATCTATAATATACCACCCTTACATCCTTTTTTAATCAATAATACCTTGGATGTCTGATATCTAGAAAGTTAGCTTCAGTGTGCTGGCAGGTTTCAGCCAGCACAGAAAGTGTTGTGCTCCTTTAAGACAGTTCAGAGAGAGAGCGTTCTGCCATTCCCAGGCCTGTCCTCTCCTCCTGCACAGACACATGGTCTGCACCCTGAGAAACCTCAAACCAGCACCTTCACCACCTGAAGCTCCCTACACTTTTGGGGTCTTCCAGCTTAACAGCTACAAGAACAGCAAGTCCCTTTGTCACTCCGCCACCTAAACACCTCAGGATACATCCACACGGAGACAGGGATGCCGTTGTGGAGTTTGTGCCACATGGGCTGCACTGCCTGATTTTAACTTCCTTAAAGGAAATCTCCCATGTCTTCTAAATCAGAGTGTTTTTGTTACAGCGTCTGAGAGGGCACAGTAAGAATGTTAGAAACCACTGAAGGCTGTGATTTGGTGATCTTTAAAATTCTGTATTCTTTTTGACCCAAAAGCTATGCTAAGTACAAGAGCACACCGTTTTCAGTGAAATAACACTTGTGATCAGAACTACATAAGGGTTTTACTTTGCTGGATCATTGCCTTTAGTACTGTTTAAATAAATACAAATTACGAAGATACTCACCTATGAAAAATCACATCTATTTTCTCATTCATGGCTTTTCCATTGTTCAGTGTAATGTCACAGTACTAAAACTCAGCTGTAGCCCACTGAAGTCAGCCTTTTCATGGATTTTGAGCCTGATTCTGTTTAACTGCCAATGGCTTCGTTTCTTATCATACACCAGGACAGCATAATGTTCCGATCTGATCCTTCACTAACACCACCATCTAACACCACAGCCAAGCTCTTTTCTCCTTTATATGATGGTGAAGATATATGAAAGAAAGTGCCCATGGAGACATACAGGGCAGGGGAGAGGGAAAAAGGGCAAAATCCTAGCTCAAGTCACAGTGTGTGGCACTGCTATTCCTTTCAGGAAAACTGCAACTTCCCCCAGAGTCTTTTGATAAACATTCTTATTTTGTAATGACTCAAACCTGTTTTTTAATTATATTTAAGCACTTTATAATTTCAGTCTAAAACCTGACAGTTCCATGCAATTATATGCCCTGAAAGCAGTATTTGTCCCCCACTATGGCAAGATTATATAGTAATAGTAACAACAAACATGGCTGAATCATTGACAAATCCAACCTTAGCTATCTTCCCTTGCTTGCCTTGACAACTAGACTATTGAATTCCAACAGGATGAAAATCTAAAAATAGCACTGCGTGAAGAAAGACTGCCAGCAAAGCCACTAGATAATATGGGCTCAATGCTCCTGTGAAATATGACACGTGCAAAAGCCAGATGTAATTTTAACAATGCAGCTTCCCTTTCGACAAAGGAATCTCCAGAGTCTGATTTAATGTCTCCACAGTAAAGCCTAACAATTCCACATTTTGTGTAGGAGTAAGAACAGACTTCTTTAAACTCACAGAAAAGAACCCCTGAGAAGAATGCTAATGCACAACATGGTGAATATGAAAAGAACAGACCTCTTATGACCCTGTAGCAATTAAGACACCATCCAAGTCCAGCATAGAAGTCGTCTTATACTTAGAATTATGACAATTACACAACTGGACTCAGCAATGCTGAAAGAGACCAAAAACACTGTGGCTTTGCAGAAACGGGAATCACTACAGCTTAGGCAATATTTTATCTTATTTACTAGACAATAGTGGAGTGAGAATGTGGCTGGCTCTTATGCAGGTCCGCATATAGGAACAGGCAAAAGGAGATTTTTTTACTTTCTTACCCTGTCTAAAAAGAGGTGAAGAAAGAGCTAGATAAGGTAGTTCACAAATTAGCTGAAGTCTTAGGACTGTAAGGTTCAAGTCCCTTCTACATTTTAACATCATCATCTGACCTTGAGGAAATCCAGCTCTCTGTAAAATAGGTACCTCTCTAAACCCGATCTTATCTCACAGATTAATTTGATGGTAATTAATATGCACCATCTTGCAGTTCTCAGTGAGTTATCCACATAAATGTATCTACATCTTACATAGATATAAGTGTGGCCAGCGGGTTGAGGGAGGTGATTCACCTTCTCTAGTCTACTATGGTGAGAACCCACCTGGAGTACTGCATCCAGCTCTGAGGCCCCCAACATAAGAGGGACATGGACCTGTTGAAGCGAGTCCAGAGGAGGACCACAAAGCTGATCGAAGTGCTGGAGCACCTCTCCTTTGAAGACAGACTGAGAGAGTTGTGGTTGTTCACTCTGGAGAAGAGAAGGCTCCGAGGAGACCTTATAGTAGCCTTCCAGTAGTTAAAGAGGGCTCGCAGCCCACAGGAAAGATGGAGAGGGACTCTTTGTCAAGGCATGTAGTGAAAGGTTGACAGTTAATGATTTTAAACTAAAAAAGAGTAGACTTGGATTAGATATAAAGAAGAAATTCTTTACTGTGGTGAGACACTGGCACAGGTTGCCCAGGGAAGTTGTGGTTGTCCCATTCCTGCAAGTGTTTGAGGCCAGGCTGGATGGGGGTTTGACTAACCTGGTCTGGTGAGAGGTTTCTCAGCCCATGGTGGGGGAGGATTTTTAAGTTCCCTTCCAACTCTAATCTTTCTATGATTCTATGTCATATATTATGAATGTATAATGGTCCCTCATCGCCTCTTGACCTCCAGGTAGATAGCAGAAGACACTTTACAACTGAAGGACCGAAGCATACAACTTTTAAAGCTTATTTTACAAATGCATATTTTATATGTACCCTACCACTGAGGGCTCAAATGTACAGAGTAGACTTTGCACTAATGACTTGTGGAAAAAAAGAAAACCAGCATCTACCAACAGCACTTCTAGGCATATGATACCATTTCCTCTTTTCTTCCCCATACTTGGATTTTTCTGGCCAAAGTGGTGACTAGAACCAGTTCCTTTGATTCAATAACATGCCAATTCCCTTCTAGTCTGCTGTGGCTTTGGAGATATTTTTTTTATCTCATCCATAATATTATTAGAAAGATCCTATTCCTTTAGTGAAGAAAGAGACTGATTTGAAGGAGGAAGATCAAAGATCTCCTTAATATTATTCTCTGGCCTCATTCTTTTATTGCTTAAGTAAAGTTCTGTTCTTAAACAATTACAGGCACAGATCCAAATGATCTATCATAGGCCATGGCTTTTTATTCACTGGAATAACCTTTACTCCAGAAATAGATAGAGCCCCACCAGTATGTCTTTGAAGCACCACACATGTTGGCTGGAAATGGGATTAAAAATAAGGTGAATCAATAAACAGATATTGTTTTCCACCAGTGCTCCATGACAGAAGTGAAAGCTTTGAAGTATAGCTTTCTTTTCAAGGAAGTACCCATGACATTGCCTGGGTATATCACTGCACCTTATTTATACAACTCTTCCCTGTCCACAGACAAGTTCATAAGGGACAAAAGGCATGAACACAAATTTCCTATTTTTAGGAGACTCGGTCAGCTTCCTAGCATATGGGCCCAAGGGAAGCGATGGTCCCTTAGGAATTGACTTCCTGCTGAAGGCAGTAAAGCAGAGAGCAAATTCCTTTTGTTGGAAGAAATGCTTGTGCTGCTTTATGTGGCCTTTCTTTGTGGGGGAGTACTCATAGTCAGAAGAGTTGGAAAGGACTGTGAAAGGTGTCTAGTTTGTCCTCCTGCCTCCAGACAGGAAAGCTGTATGTAAATCCTTTCAAACTTTATATGACATCCCACAGCTATTATGGGAATCCCCTCAGTACATCTCTGTGATTAAAATAATCCCACTAACATTTTTCCCTAAAACTTTTGGCTTTGAACACATTATTTCCTATTCAAATCACCAAACTTGGAAAATGGTTGATTTCCTTTCTCTTTACATCTACGTCTTCCCTGCTTGAAGACAATTATCTTTACTTATTTCAGTCTTGGTTTTCCTAGGATGAGTTTTCTATCTGTCTTAGTATCCTGGTTGCCTTCCTCTGAACCATTCCTTTAGGGGTGGTGCTGAGAGCAGGGCACAAATCTAGGAACCACAATAAGAAAAATAAAAGGTGAAGCTTTGTTTAAGAGGACCACAGGTGATTACTCCTATCATCTAGACAGATGTATTTAGAAAGGAAAATGCATATTTTGTAACAAACAGGGCTTCACAAGTGTAGGATGTAGGAATTTTACATTTCTGCTCCCCCTCTCATCTTTCTCCCACTTCCCGTCACCAACATTCACGAACAAAACATCACCATTATGTAGAGACATATGTAGAGATATAAAGATACAAACACAGAAATGCATATAGGATCAGTTATGTTAGAATTCGTATGCCACCCTGGCTCATGACAACCCAGGCTTTGGGCCCACTCAGTACATGGTTGCCCTTAACAAGTCAGGAGTCAGTGCTCCTGAACACTGCAGTTACTCCTGACTGTCTCAGATACCACTTTATATTGTCTGTTGACAAACATGGACTTTTTAAATGGCAACTGCTGTGGCTAAATACTTTAATGTAATGCCTATAATTACAGTTAGCAATGTCTGTAATATAGACACCCACATAAGTATGCTGACAATGTGCACTCAATAGTGCCATGTATTAGTTTAAGAGAGACAGACTCCAGTTAGTCAATTGGATTGCATTTTCCTCTGGCTCCTCAGTCTCCACTCACAATATTTACAGTTGTAGTGGAGCTGGTGGGTTCACACTGGAGTCAGGCTATCTGGAAGTGAAGTCCATAGAGAGTCATTTGGGCAAGCAGTGTGGCTTTACCTCACTATTTCAACCTTTTGTAATTCTATGGCATCATATGATGCTGGACAACTGTAAAAAAAAGTGATAATTCATTCATCCATTCTCAGAAGACAGAAGTGCTGCTGTGCCTCTGCATCATAAAGGAAACAAAAATACTACACGTATCTGTCTCTATTTCAGCTGGTTTACTTGTCTGGAAAAAACTTTTGACTTCATATGAGGAGTTTGCACAGCTCCTAACACCATGGATCTCTAGTGACGGCTACAAGGTCTGTTTTAATACAAATAAGCACTTTAATCACATTAATTACATACACAGGTTCAAATCATCTGATTGAGAAAAAACATTCTGAAGATTTCAAGTGGAGCTTTAGCTGTCATTTTAAGACAGGAAGCCGCCGGTTTTTGATAATCTTTGTTCAGGTTTCACTGGATGGTTTGCCAAGCGATACAGAGAAGAGGTGTGGATTCTTTTGGGACTGGTTTTTGAGAGGGACTGTGGCATTTCATGCTGGTTGAGAGTACTGGGTATGACAGAAATCAGCTTGACTCACCGGAGCAGTCATTTAAAAGCAGACCCTCTAGTGGTATAAATCAGCAAGGCTTGACTTCACTGGAGCTCTGCTAATTTACCCCTGTTGGGAATCTGGTGCTGAGATTTTACAGAGTGAAAATGAAACTAAGGAAGCAAAACAAATATGCTAAAATATTAGAAAATAAACCAGCTTGAGAATGCTTTCTTCCCAAGCATGCAAAAGAAAAGCCTGTAGGTTATAGTTTCGATTTAATTTGTGGTTATTTGATACATGTTCACACATGCAGTATATGCCACAGAGGACTTAAAGACCTATTGTGAGAAAAATGCCCAAGCTTTCTTTTCATCTTACTTTTTTTGTTATTATTCCCCAGCCCCTCTCAGCCAAAATTTCAGTGAAGTTCGACCTTGCTAAGGATTTTTTCAAGACTAGGGCTGAAGAGATCTTCAACCATACAGACAGGAAAAAAAAAAAAAAGAAAAAAAGAAAAAAAAGGAAGACCTTTTCTATGCTGAAGGTCAGACTTAAGTTCAGGATATCTTAGATGTGATCCAGTTATTAAAGGGATATTTTGCCTCATCTTTCAATAAGAATTACTGTGAACAAGGGAATATTGTAACATACCTGATTAAGAATGGGGAAGGTTTAACAGAAACCACAGTAATTAAGGTAGGAGCAAACCGAGCCCATTCACCTCATTGGTATCAGGAATCCTGTGGTAATCCCCAGCCCAAAATCCTGATCGATTGACACTTGAAGCTGCAAGGTCAGAAGCAAAGCTTTTCATTGTGTGCATTGATTCAAAAGTTATGTTCTAACTGGTAAAGAGAAAATGTAACATGAAGTGGAGCAAAGGCTTCATGGTCAAGATAGCTGAGCAATCAAGGATGCAGAGAAGTGGTATAAAACACAGCAGTTTTAGCAAAAGTAACTTTCTGTTAAGAGGATCCATTTCATACTCCAGGAACATGTCATGATCTATCTACATTTACATGAAGCAGTTCATAAAGTGCTCAGCTGAGAATTACTGTCTAAAACTAATATAATGGAGAGTAATTCCAGATTATTAACCTGAATGAGAGTTGTATTTTTTTTTAAAGGTAGCATGTTAGAAAGGAAGTCTGTCAGGTTGGGAAAAGGTTATTGGAACTTTAGAAGAAGTTTTTGGAGCTATCTTGCTACAAATACTTTTAAGGGACTTTGAATCAATAAGCAGGCTTGCCTAAATGACAGAGATGTTTGGAGGTATTGACAACAATCAGGAAGCTCATATAAGAACTGTTTTATTTATAACCAGAACAGTGGAAACAGGATGAAATTTAACACAAAGCCATCCACAGAAAGACCACATAAAGGTAGTGGGGCTCATCATTTGGAAGCAGTAGAGAAATGGAGCTCTAGGTATACTTGCTAGACTGCAAAAGAGCTATGAACCTCCATTGCGACAGGACCACAGGAAATCTGAGACAAGCGTAAGGTACAAGCCTAAGGTGCACAGCAGACTTATTTTCTTTAGAGTCACTGAGACATTCATATTATTGTACAAGGTACTGCCAAGGTGTTTTCTACAAGATATACAGCTCTGATGACCCCCTTTCAAATCAGATTTAAGCGAATTTTGAATAGATCCAGAGAAGAGTTACTGAAATGACTGAGGGAAAGAAACATAATCTTTTGAGAGCAGTCAAAGAATAACGTCTTGTTTCCCCTTTCAAATAAGACATCTCTTCAAAAATGCATATGGAAATTTAAAAACAGGGTGGGAGTAATAATCTTTAGACATAAAATTGGTGCAAGATCAGAGGTAAACTGGGCATACAGAGTTTAACATAGTTGGAATCACTCCCTGATTTCAATCAGTTTTGTAGTGTTTGGGAAAACTCAGGGGAAAAAACCAAAATTACTCTTTCAATGTGGAGCCCAGCAGCATTATGGACATTACATGACAGAGTAGTAGCATTCTGGAAATACTCATTCAAGTGTCGTGAAAATTTTGTGTGTTGAATTTAGTCATCTGCTCTAAGAATTAAAAAGACAGTTCACCTATTTCTTCACTGAGATGGGTCCATTTACACCACATCTTTGTTGTACGCAGTTAGTCCCAAACATCTGATTTTGCTGTGGAGAATTTCTTCTTTCACACTAAGGAGCATCAGAAGTTGGTCCAGATAAGGAAGGGATACTGAGAAGGTGCAGTGCTACTCTTGGTGGTGCAGAGAGATTTGATGTGTCTTATTTATGTCTAAACTGATCGACAGATGTTTTTCTTGAGGTCACATATGTAAAAACTCCACAGCTTAATGAAACCCTCCCATTGTTTCTAGTATGCATGATGTTCCTCTTTCCATGGGAAAATGTTCAATGGTCCCAATATAAGACATTAGTCTTGACCTCTTCTGCATTCTTCAGGCAAATTTCAGGCAAAATTTTTACAGAAAGATTCTTCTTTCATAAACACCAATTAGATACATTCAATATATGACGATAAATCAAATGCAGCCACACACTTCCTCCAGCTCTACTAAAGTTTCTGTATATTAAATTACAGTCATTCTTCCAGCATCACTTAAGTGGTACTTTAAAACCTCTACAAAGAAATCTCTAAAAATTGATTAATAGTCTAATTAAAGATTGATCCTATCAAATTATGTAGTCTGTAAATTTTATTAAACCAAATCTTTTACTCTTGTACCCTATATGGAAAAAAAAAAAAAAAAAAAAAAAAAGGAAAATACCCATAGAAGTTCCTGTCTATAAAACAGTAGTACAACTGTGAGCACAAAAGAAATGCTGAAGGGAAATGTGATTGAAAACACGTGGTAGGTTACAGATGTGCCAGAAGTCCAGACAATATTTGTTATGAGAGAACTCTTATTTATATCTCTAGTCACCGCAGCAACTCCCACAATACTAAATAAGTCAGAGTCATAACAGACTTAATGAGTGGTAGTAATTTCCTACTACTCTTTCTTTTCTCATACATTTGATAGCAGCTAGCCAATGTGCCAATCTAAAGTCCACTGAACTCAATGAGAAGACCAATGAGCAATAAGCCAGACTCTGGGTCCTATCCCTCCCTCTAAAACAAAACATCCGTTTCCAAACTAAAAAAATAAATATATATATGAGGAAAAAAAGAAGTCACCTTCAGGCTATTCCTCCTTTTTCACACATGTATTGGAAAGATGCAGAAGGATGAAAATTAACCTTAAGGAAAATTCATTACACATCTGGAAGATCTGAAATCTCATGATTGCTTGTCCTTCAGAAAGTGATAACACAATACAGAAAATAAGCCATAACCACAATATTTTACTAATGCAGTCAATAGGTGAGTTGAATACAATGATCATTTATTTTTAAAAATTTTGGTTCAAGTATCAACACTATAGACAACCATCATATAACCATAGAACAATTTGATCATGAGGGGATCACAGTATTTTTAATTTGCTCTGCTAACTTGCAAACAACTGAGAAGTTATCATGCTGTCTGAAACAGCAATCATGTTCTAAAGGGAAAAAAGCCACAGTACAATTTTCCATTAACAGCATTCCTGCTTTCATTTGAGACAGTAAATTACTTTTTTCTCAAAGAACATCAACTCGCAATCTAGAATATGCAGGGAGGGAGTGGATGATTTAAAAAAAAAATAAAATCACAAAAACCAAAACAACAAACCTGATTTGCCTTTTGAATACCTGCTCCAAAATGGACTTTCTAATGCTCAGCACTTCCAGAAAAGTCTTGTCAGTTGTTCTGTTTTACACTTGCTTTCTTCAAATACTTGGAAACAAGTCAAGTTTCTACCAGTACTCTTAGGCACTGCCTGAAAGTGCTTCCAGGCAAAGTTGCCACACCACGTACTTCTGTATAAAGGAAAATCAGTCTCAAATTAGTCCCAGTATTTTTAGTACTAGACTGTATATCGAAATGTAGGATATGGAATTACCACAGCCAACATTTTTGTTAAAAGCAAAAGTTGTTACTTTTAAGGCTGATTAATTAAATTCTTTAGTGGCACTGCATTGATATATTTTGGGAAAAAAAAAAAAGTATTTAAATCACATCTGATATTTCTGTAATTAAAGGTAATTACTGATCTTAANGGTAATTACTGATCTTAATTAAAAATATTTTATTTAAAAAAAAAAATATCACACAGCTTCAGCCATGCTTCTCAGTTCAGGCATCAAGAAGCACTTGAAATAAATCAACCCACTAGCAAGCAGCAACTTATAAGTGACATACCATAAAGGACATTCTCATACAGACATTTACTTCAGTCTTTCTGCCTGAAATACATCCCACAAGACTTTCAGGACAAGATTGGTTCTAAAAGTGCCCAATTCAAAGCTGTTTAGAATATATTTTAAAATCAATTCAGTAGGATATTTCAGATAGGAGCCTTCATACAGAGCAGTGGGAGGATGATATAGTCTCTAAACTTCCACAGGCTGCATCAATGGCAGGGATTGGGCTAGAAAAGAGCAATTTTGCCTTAGTGAAAATGTCATCTTGCAAAAACAAAGTTGTTTCAGAAAACCACTGGCTTCTGAAATAATGTTGAGATGCTAAGGCTTTTCTTGGAGGAAGGGAATGAAGAAAAAAATTTAAAAAGGAAGATGCAGAAGAAGAAAAAGAAAAGGAAGACAAGAAAAAGGATGGGAAAAAGATCTCCGTAAGGAGCACACAATTATCTGGAAAAATAAACTGCTTGGGATTGAAGGTCCTTTCTACGGGTGCTCTTATCCTTGTTTTTACCATCTCAAGTTCCTATGTGCTCATTTGACTCTCTAGCCTTAAAGCTAGGATATTCCCCTGGGCTCTAGTCCTTTGGTCTGCTCCTATTTATTTGCTCAAAGTGTATCAGAAGAAGTAAAGTGTTGAAATGCCACAGCCCAGAACGGGCTCTGACCTGGGTCAGAACATACTCCTTGAGGAGGGCTGAGCTGAACCCATTGCTCTCACATCAGAGAGGAGCCCTCTCTTTGCTGCACAAGCTGTCAGAGAAAGGCAGAGGACAGCATCCCCATTGGTCCGAAGGAAAATTGTCCATGTTCCACAGAAAAAGTAGCTTTTACTGTCAGGAGGTTAAAAAAAAAAACAGGGGAAAAAAAAAAAAAAAAAGGGGAAAAAAAAAAAAAAAAAGGAAAAAAAAAAGAAAGGTGAATAGTTCAAATGGAAGCAATTGCAGCTTGGTTTAGTTTTTTGGTTTGTTTTGGTGTCAGGTATTTGCTGTGCTTTTTTCCCTACTAATTTCCTGTCGGGATTGGCAGCCAATGACTCACCTGCAATCACAGATGAGTATAGCCAGAAAGCCAGCCTCCAGCTTCTCTTTTCCATCCTGCACCTTTATCACACAAAACAACCCCCGCTCCAAACCCATAAGTACAGCAATATTCAAAGCACTAGGCAAAAGCAGGGCAGCTTCCCCTTATGTCTGTTCATATTGACATATTCATTTAATAGAAGCACTGAAACATATATATTCCAAGTATGTAGATATTCCAAGTATATATTCCAATATGTTCCAAGAACATAGATATTTCAAGTACTCTGTCTCATGGGTCACTCCCACAATTCAAGGAAAAACAGTAGTGAATAGCCTTGGGGAAAACTACATCTCACCTGCTCAAAATGACAGGAACTTTATGAGTAGAGCAGTTTTGGAGAGTACATCTCCAGAAAATCAAACTGGGAAGCCCACAAAGCTGCCAATAGCTTCCCATGCCCAGGGAGAACACTCTTACGGTTCATTTTCTGGGGAGTTATGTTTAAACTATTTCCTGCATGTATTCAATGGATAGAAATAAATTAGAGAAAGCAATTAAAAGTCCTTAAATTAGATTTTTCAATCTCAAAATCTGGGATTTAACATGGCAACCCTGTGCTTCCAACAGATATGCAGGGACCATGTAAACACGTATTATATCTATTACTGGGACACTGAGGAGGGCTTTTCCTGCAGCTGGCTTCTTGCATACTCAGTTATGGTGAATGCTTTAAATCCTTAATGCATATCATCAGAAATTATCATACAAACACCAGCTTGACCAACAACTTACCTAATGGGAAAATCAAAAGTAAATTAGAAGAAGGGAAGATGAGTGACTCAATGAAGCACCAACAATTTGTCATTTGGGATGTTTTACTAGGCAGTTTGACAAATTTCTTGCTGGTTAACTGATTAAATTTACATTTGTCTATTTTTAATCTTTGATTTATTTCATACTCAAATATGATTGTTAGCCATTAATCAATAAAGTTTAAAGTGTTCATGATTAATGCGTAATGCCTTCAGTATAAAGAAGAGATTCTGTGATGCTGGGATTTATCTGGCTCTAGCAATTGCAGGATTGCTCTGAGTGCTCATTCCTTAGTTACACTAAAGCAGGAGCAGGAGGATTGATGTGATTCTCTGCCAGCGGTGTGATAAAATGAAATGGAAGCAGCTATTAAGGAGCTGTGCAAGATAATGATGGAAAGAACCCAAAGGGTTAATAAGACTATGCTTTTGATATAAGTGGTGTCAGAGAGATTAATGAGTCTCCGTGCTATAGATAAGTAGAGATTTACAGCATCTGTACAGTAAAAAGCAAGGAGACAGATTAATGAAACGACCACCTACAGCTCTGCCGGGATGTAAAGATTTGGGACTATAGGAGTTCTGAGCTGCTGTCTAAGGGTTAATGGAACCCTGGCTGCAGCAGCAGGACCAGAGGAGTTACCGGAGTTGTAAACTACGGTCTGGGTAAGTAGCAATGAAAGGGTTAATGAAAAGCCTTCATGTATTCAGATGCTAATTTTTCAAGATAGCGTATTACTTGAGGAAAGTAATTTGATTACTCGCAACTCCCACTAAGGAGGCAAGCTTGTGTCCCTTCCATCTGTCGGGCTCTGTGAAAGATGATGAATTGAACTCAAAACTCACGTGTGATGAAGTCACTGTCGTTTCCCCGCCAGCAGAGCACTGCTGCCATGCCCACCGAGCGGAGGGGAGCACCGCATTTCAACTTTTCCTCCGAAACCCAGGAGGCACAGTAACCTGTTACTTGCTGCTGCTGCTTGCTTCTGTTTTTTTTTTTCTTTCCCTTTCCCTCCCCATTTTCTGCCTCAGCGCTACAACTGAGTCATTCTGTTGCCCATGGCTCGTGGGTATACAGTGCTCCTGCAGCGTGCTGCATTATTCCCCAGTTCATCTGTCAATGTTATTTTCAGCTAATGCAGATGTGGGGTTCGCTTACCATCGCTTTGTAGACACTTGTCGAAAACCATTTGGAAAGCCTTAACTATGCATAAATCTGCAGAGTGAATGTTTTCTTTCATTCACTTGCTCCTATTATTTGATTTCTTGTAGGCCTCTGCGGCAGAGATGGAGAAAATAAGGTAAGTGAGACAGTTTATTTACATCTCATTATAGAGAAGAAATGTTCTGTTGCACAATGGACGATACAGGCTCTTGGAAAATATTTTGCTT
This sequence comes from Pedionomus torquatus, assembly GCA_013398155.1. Classification (NCBI taxonomy): domain Eukaryota; kingdom Metazoa; phylum Chordata; class Aves; order Charadriiformes; family Pedionomidae; genus Pedionomus; species Pedionomus torquatus. Next base: position 59,359 of record VZRU01002890.1, on the reverse strand, counting down.
AATACGATCAGTGTAAAAGACTGGATTGCATGATAATGCAAGGGAAGCTGTGTTTTAGAGACAAAAGAAAAGGAATGTGGTTGTTCTAGTGATCTATTTTTGCCGGGATGTCAATTCAGAAAGGATGTTTTACTCACAAACATGTTTTATTGCCAGATGCAGAGGATATTTGATTATATAAATGTTGTAGTCACTTGTCCATTTACTGCAAGAGCCAGACATTCCATTTAATGAGGAAAGTGGATCAATAATTCATGAAAAAGCTGAAGAAAATATAGGCTTGACTTCAAAGCATCTAATTACTGTGGTTTGTTTCAATATAATTCTGTAACATTGGTGTTCGATTTTTGTTTTATATTGTATACCAGCCAGATAAATCTTGTCTCCTCTGTGTTTAAAATGTTGTCATACTGTACCAGTTTCTCAGCACATCTCTCTGCTTTAAGCAAAAGGAGATGGCTTTTATGAACATAAGTTTTTCATCTCATGTCCAAGTGCAAGTCTGCTTTGGGGGGTATTGCTTTTTTGTAAGCTGTTATGAAAGAAAAAGAAAGAAGAAAGCATTCTAGCCCTTTTAAAAAAAAAATATATTAAAAAAATATTCCAATCCTGTCTGCTAATAAAATCCCCAGGTATTATCAAAGTGATAGGTAAAAGCTGAACTTTTTACTACCCTTCAGATACTTTATGGATATTATTTTAAGAACCCAAAACATTTGCCATGCTCTTATTCACTTTTATTGGACAAACCCAAGTTCCTTCTACAAACCTGGTGACTCAATTTGGTTAGTGACAGCTATTGTCCAAGCAGAACTTTTTGGAGTTTGGAATCCTGAGTTACTAGAACTGCAGAAAAGTTCTACAAATCTGGAAATAACTGGGGAAGAAGTGGCAAATGTGAAAGAACAGAGATCTGACCAAGTGTTTAATGAATTCTGGGCTGGAAACAAAATCTTGTTTTTTATTTGAGAAGGAAAAGATTAAGTCTCTTACAGTGGACTTGAAGATGCATGTCCAAAAGTTTCTAATAGAATTTATTTATAATGTGCTTCAGTTGTACATTTTTTTGTGGTGTCTTGTGACAATGAAAAGATTATAATTTTTGAGCTGAAAGAAAGACGCCGTGTGATGTATTATGGTTTTGCATGTGTTACAAGCACTCTAATGTCAAAGCTGTGAGTTTTTCCTGAGTAATGACTGAGAATGCACTTCTGTAAGGGGTCCTGAATTTAGTAAAAATTCCAAACAAGAACATCTATGGCATATGCACACTCATGTCATGAATAACTCTGTCTGAAGATGCAAGCAAATATATATTCATGTGTTTGCTTGACAAGCATACGTGCACAAACACAATACAATACGTGTAATACTTCCCTGAGCATGCCTTGGCCTCTGGTTTCAGTACACAAGTTCCTGCTACGTTTGCAATAATGGGCTGCAGAGCCCAGGAGAATGAGCTCAGGAGTGTATTGAAAGAGTTTGTTATGACACGAGTAAATAAGCATAAAGCTCCATTTTCCTAGCACCCTAGTTTTGCAGCTGTCAGGCATGCAGGAGTCCTTTCCTTGGTACTCCTTGAGCACTCCATAGATGGAAAAACCCATAGAGCCCTGCTGAAGGCAGGGGGAGGTAACTCCAAGAGGAGGGTCAAGCTGTGTCAGGAGTCTGTTAATTAAGTTTTCTGCTTACAATTCTTGTGTATAAAAGTTGCTTCTGATGGACGTTCATCCCATCACCCAAGCAGGTGCAACACCAGTGCAAAGGCTCCCTGGGCTCCCGACTGGAACAGCGAGCTGGGCTGGGGGAGCTCCGGCAGGACCTGGAGCAGGAGCTGAGCTGCTCCATCCTGAACTTTTCCAGGCTCCCTCTCTGTAGTCATTATCTTAGATGCTGACAGAATCCTTAGAAGTTTAAGGAAATAGTAATCAATTACAGAGTCATTATTTTAAATACTGATGAACCCCCAGCCCTGAGAGAAGTAGGTTTTTCCTAAACCTATCCAGGTCCGGTATCCAGATTAAAAAAAAAAAAAAAAGAAATAAAGCGCCAGATTACCTTGTCTTTTGAGCACAGTGGCTTCAGAGAGGCCATGAAGAGAGATAGCCTGAAGCCACGGGAAGAAAGAAAGAAAGAAACAAGTGGGAAAAGGACCGGCCAGGAGGAAAGAGGCATTTTTTTGTTACATGTAGAAACTGGTGTAACATCACAGGAGAAGCCATTCCCACATGATACTTGAATTTGTTCTGCTCTGTATTTGAAGGGCCCAGCTCCTTCCTCGCTCTCTTTTTGCAAACCAGCTGAGGATGTGCCTTCAGCTGGGAGGTGCTGGCCCAAGAACTAGAGGGTGAGCCCACGCCAGCTGCAGAGCTGGGGTGCACAGAGGATACAAGGGTCTTGCAAAAGGAGGAGGAATTAGCGAAAAGGAGACAAACCAAAGCCTCGTTGGAGAAACAGAAGAGGAGCAAGGTGAATACTCATGGGACAACCAGGCTGAGAACCCTCAGGGTTAGAGAAATCCACGTTTGCACTCAACAGTGCACTTCGAGCTAAGAAAGCCTTGCAAATATGGAGAATGGGTGCAAATAATAACACTTCTCAGAGAAGCTGCTCCATACCGACAGTCCTTGAGAGCCCATGTGGCCAAACATTTTAAAAAGGCAGATCTGGTAGCCTTTGGGTGAGCTTTGCTCATGCTCCAGCCTAGTGCATCTGGGGCATGCTCAAGGAATAGGGTGGCCAGGCTCATTCAGACAGAGGGGCAAATAAAGGAACCTACACAATTGGTCCAGTGACGTCCCATGCTTTAATCAGCCCTGAGTTCACTGAGCCAGAATAGCACAAGCAGTGGTGCAGAGAACTAACACACCTCTTCGCACTATATTCCTTCACTCAGAGTCTAGCTGGAAAGAGACAATTCACCTCACGTAACGCAGCAATAGCTCCCCTTGCAGACCAAGGAGTCGTTGTGACCTGCAAGTCACATCCTGTCCTTCCTCAGAAGGTTTTGCCATGACAGCATTACAGGTGGAAGGAGCAATAGGAAGTAGAGATGGGAAGTTATCAGTATTTAGCCTGACACAGGGGCAACTTCCTCTAGAGGTGGAAACATGCTATTTTCCACTAAAACTTTGACTAGAAGAATCAGTCACTGCAATGGAGCCTTCACACTGTGAACAATTCTTATCAGTACATGGTGTTTATAACATCTCAAGGTACCAATATATTAGGCAGGAAGTAAGGTGAACCACTAATCACAAACCTCTTGAGGATCTGCACTTCTGTAGGTTGGCTGTGTATGGTTATACAGGCAATTACTTCTGACTACAGTCATTTCAATACAGTTTTTTGGATCTGGTTCTTCTTCATGTCTATACTTAACTAAGATTTTCAGTCCCTGTTTAAAGTAAATTTCAAATATACCTATACTATCTTATTTAGACTCTTGTGCTATCTTTGGAACACAGGAGAAGTACATGCCTTCCAAGTCTGAGGCCGTGCAGATCTGTGGTGGCTGGCACGCAAAATTACATTCTGGTACTCTGGAAACTGCTCCTTTAAGTCAAATCAAATCCATAGCATGGCTAGATGTACAAATGAAAGACTAGTTCCACTGCAACTCCTGTATAAACTCCTAGGAGCTTTTTCTTGGCTTCCATTTAATCCTACTTGAAATACAGGTTATAACATTCAACCTTTCAAGAGGAAATCCTGTAAGTTTTGGCATAAGAGAATTCTAGATATATTTCTGTACATAAATATTGACCAGATTCTCAGTGTTTCTTACATTGAAGAGTATCTCACTCCCCAGGAAATGCCAGTTAAGGTGACAGATATCGTTCAATAGTTTTTTCTTTTTTTTTAAATACACTACTAAAATTTCAGTGACAATTCAGAAACTCTATAAATCAATATTCTTAGTTCTAAGCTTTCAAGATCCACGATCAGCCGAGCTGTGTATCTAAAAGTAAATAAAAGATACATAAAAGAGGACTCATCATCACCACCATCAACTGCCAGGCTCACACAATTAGTGCCTGTAAGAAGGCTGAGTTTTTTGCTTTGCAATGTAACAGTGGTATTTCCCATCTGAGGAATACTTTATTTCAGTAGTGGCGCTACACTAGTCATCCAAGGATCTCTGATAAAAGTGGTCCATGTCTCAAGGAACCTGTGAGGCAACGTATCTGTTACACTGTGGTACTTGTTTCAGAGCATATGAAAGTGATTTATTTTGCACACACAGCTGGTAGTAAATCAGCTCAATCCAAGCCTCTTGAATTTTCAGACTTGGACTTTTCTCAAAGCACGTTTGAGTTCGTCTGCAGTAAGGAAGAAATATCAGCCTCTTCAAAAGCAACATCAGAGGCACATGCAGTCCTAGGGAAGAGCCTCTGCAGTTGTTTAGTGAAAGTGTGAATACCTTCCTAAATGCCCGCTACATCATCCTGCCTTCCTCGCACTTGGTATAAATATAGCCCTCTTCATATGCTAATGAACACAGTGCAATTTCCTGCCATCCCCACCTTGCCCTTTTTCCTTCTCTAAGCTCGTGTCTACATTAATTTTACCATAGTTACTTCGCCAACAAACATGGTTTACCCTGGGTTTCATCTTCGCATCCACAGCTGCTGTGCTGGGAGCCACTGCCTCTCACAGAGGCAGGATGCCACGGGATAGCAGCAGCGCTGTGCGAGCAGCAGCTCCAGCACCTGCAGGCTCGAGCTGATGCTGGGACTTCAAACCACAGCTGAGGAGACAGGTGAAGAGACGGCACAGGGCAAGCTCAGCAGCAACAGAGCACAGGGAAATGCTTGTGAGAAAGGGATGCAAGTTTGCGGTCATTAGATGTTATGGTAGAAAAGTTACCCAGCTGGGTGAATGTTGGGTCCATTTTGAAAGAGGGATTAAAGAGAGGGAAAGAGAGCTGCCTACTTATATTCAACCAGGTAAGGTAGGTTTTTATTTTTCTCTGCTCTACAAGGTGTTTTCCTCTCCCAGGCAGTTCCAGCAGCAGTGACAGCCCTGCAGTACTGTTTTCAGCACATCTGGCTTGTTCATGCTGCCATCCAGGGTGTGACTGCAGCATGGCTAAACCACACCTCTCTTCCCCTAAGGGACTGTACACAGCTTTAAGTTTGTTGGTTGTCAACCATAGCAACAGGAGCAATGGACACACAAGGATACATCCACAGCCCCCAGGGGAACTATAGCCTTGGAACTGGGAAACATTTGGGGCACAGAGTCATGCTGATCTACCCACACTGGCACATCTGGAAATTTTATTAATATTACCAGGGGTACAGCATACACGTGTATCTCATACTGAAGTCCATCCCACTTCATTTCCACTGTTACTATTATCTACGCTAGTCAGTCAAATTAGCACTACATCAGTGAAGCAATAGGGTTAGTGTTGCGCTGTCCTACGACCCTGTGCCCCAGCTGCTGTCTGCTGCCTGGAAGAATGATCTAAAATGAAGGGATGCCTGTGTGGAAGGGGTCATCTCCAGTCACCTGCTGTAACAAGTGTCGTGTTACATCTTTTAGCTCTAGGTAAATGTTCAGTGGAGTAAAAGCATCCAGCAAACAAGAAACGTGACAGGAACAGAAAGCAGAATAGATTCAAGTTGAATGAAACCAGGTATAGCTATGTAAAGTGGCCTGCAGGGACAAGTGGGAGCTCAGCAAACATCTGAAGAGACCAAGGAGGTAGGTAGGAGGAGATGAGCCATGCCATCAACCAGGAGCTGCAGTGAGTCATGGGGAAGAGGCTGGACCTGGGTAATACCAAGCTTACAGATAATGTTCTGCCTACCCCTTTCTTGCAAGGCAAAGTGCATCATTGAGCAATACTATAAACTGCTGAGGAAAATAAAGAGAAAGGGACATTTTGGACAAATATTTAAGGAAAGGAGAAAAAGGAAAAATAAAAGGAGGTTCATTTCTTACAGTGTTTGTTATTAGTTCAAAAACTTTGTAGCACAGTGAATAGATCTTGCAGAACAGAAGGGGGGTTTTGTTGGGTTTCTATTGGACTTTTTTTTCCCGCTCCCCCCAAAGATATAGCAATGCTTGATGGTCAGAAAATTCAAAGGTGGGAAAATTGGATGCTGTCTGTATCCCCTTTATTGCTAACAGCAACTAGACTCTGGCTTATGTAAGCTCCCTGACCAAAGCTGTCGAGGGATGTGCACTGAACAGTAAAAGCAGCGACTTATGAAGCAAACTGTGGCAATGACTGCAGCAGTAACAAAACAATCTTAATAAGCTGAAGAGTATAAGAGGTTCCAAGTTGCAAACCCCAGATGGTTCAAGGGCAGTATAGTTTGTGAACCACACTTAAGTATGCTCTGTGGTGAAATCAAGTACAATTTGAATGCTTGCTGCTACTACAGTGCACAGACCAATGAAAGAAAGGAGATAAATTGTCTACAACGCTTTATTACAGGCTTTTGCAATTGCCAGCTCCGCTGCTGCTGGCATGGCTTAGGCAATTTAATTCACCAATCAATTCTTTGATTTACACATAAGTGACTTTAGAATGCATTCAACTAAAAACTCTGTATCACCACATTTGATTCAATGTTCTTTAAAAATCAAAAGCATCTGAGATGTATCAAAACTATTAAGTTGTTCACAATAAAAAAAAAAATTGAAGGGGTTGAATTGTCTTAATGTTTTAATGATGACCTAGAGCCAGCTTAGCATGAAGTACAATGTGCTGAAAAATAGGCAGTAGATAGTGAGCTATAATCATGCATTTTGGAATTCATGAATATGAGGGTTGCATAATTTACAGAGCCCTCAAGCAGGATAGCAAAATAATAAGTGCCTGTAGCTCCTTACTGGATTTCTCTGATGCATGTGACTATCCTACCACTCGTATGAACTGCACAACTCTTGTTATTCAACTCTTCCAGGAATAACAAGATCCACCTCATTGAAGAGTGGCACAGAGTCCCTGCTCATTGCTTGGCTTGTAGTAATGTTTATACTGGGCTTAAAAAGGGCCTCTGTATCACATGCAGTTATTTTGCCTCTTGGAGCCTGACTTTCTTCATATATGCATTTGCAAAGCTCTGAAAAGTACTGAGAAATCTAGTGTTCAGCCTGAGCTTGCCTAACTGTCACCATGTCAGCAAAACCATAACTGAGAAACTGCGTACGAGGGGATATACACACGCCTCATGCAGCAGACTTGCATCTAGGAGGATCAGCACGATTTGAGAGGAATATTTTTGGCAAAGTAGTAGCTGAGTGACTGACATGACCTACTAGGACATCATGACTATGTCAATACCATTTCAGCTACTCATAACAAAATACAATTTTTTACCAATGCAGCGTGATTTTGCCTATGTTTAAAAGGGGGAGAAAGAGAAATGGGGTGTCCCAGAAGAAAAGAGGAGCTTCAAACTTTTTTTATGGAAGCCACTGAGCTCTTTAGGGAGTCCCTGCAGTGCTACAAAGACCTTCATGCTCACAAGCAGCTTTCATGGCTCAACAGCTCCAAATTGCTGCCCTCTGTTCAACAAGACCAAATTTCATATCCATGTCAGAGCAAAGGACCTTAACGTTGAAGTTTCCGTACAAATCAGGTCAAACAAATGAGCTCACTTTCTGTTTCTGTTAGCTGTAACTGCCATTTAGACAAGAGGATCAGTTTACGGAGCTGCTCTATTTTTAAGGCTTTCCAAAGAACTATACTGGAATTCCCAGCAATGAATGGCAACTTAATCTTTTCCCTCACCATCCCCCAAGAGCTCATTCTTGCAGTAGGCAATTTAAAGAGATAAGCCATCAGCACTCCTCTTTTCTGCGCATTTCTGTTTAAGAAGTGTTAAATCTTTGTGCTGTTATTTAACTCGGGGATGTTGGCTTAACCAAGGTACTGCACAAATTAACAGCTTTCAATGCTGCGCCTGTACAGAGTAGACTACAGATGGAAAAAGAGATTGTCTATATATCTGTATAATTGGTCTTACTGCCAAGAAGTCCTACAGATGTAGGTGCTTGAGATGACATTTAAGTAGCACTAAATGCATAGCAAATGACTTTGCATATGCATATTTGAGTAAGTTTGTAACTGCTGGGTCCCTTGCCCTTTGAGATATTATTTTCTCTTGATATGAATCCAATCTCTGCCCTATAACAAGGAAGTAGTATTTCCAGGGAGTTAATCAGAAACAGTCCAGACCAACATGTACTAAATATATTCCAAGACTTAATGCAGATCCATGAGTGGCTGAAAAATAAATGTTTTGTGGCTCTACCCAATATTCTTAACAACTCAGCAGGGAACTAGTAACAAAGTACATTCACAGACAGGGGCACATGCTTCATGATGAGGGAAGTGCTGCTTTCTATAGGGAAATAAAGACTCTGAGACTGCATACAAACAATCTACAACATTGGAACAGTTCTATTTGAACTCAAAATGAATTGTACATTCAGTTTTGACTCTCAGCTGATAAATAGCTATGATGTTTTTATTTGTATTTGCATTCTAATGAGAGACATCTGATTGATGAGGGACAGACAAAGAATGAAACATCAAGTGAGTCAAAAATAAGTTCAAAATAAGAAACCCTGCAAACTAGCCCAAAGCAATGTAAGTAGGGTGTGGAAAGACAGAGCAGCAATGTTATTTAAATAAATCATTTGGAAAACAATACCGTAGCTCAACACATTGGAAAATTCTAAAAAACAGAACAAGAGGTTTTCACACTACTCCAAATAGGCATTTTTCAACCCCAAATTTATAGACAGGCTCTTGCTAAAAAGGGTGCATGAATGACCTGGCTTATTTTTGTCCAAATCTGCAGAGCAGCTGGCCCAAGTACCGCCCCCCTGCCGTCTTGCAGCCTTGCAAACACAGTGCCAGGCAGACTCATGCAGGGAAGCGCTTGGTTTCTCAACCCACATCACCAGCATGACCCTGCCAAATCTAAGCCTCAGCAGTTTTACTTCATTTCTGACCCCTCACAAGCTCTTCAAAGGAAGAGCAAAATTGTCTTGGATTGCCCCTGTCCTTACTGTAGCAAGGCCACCAAGTGCCATGAGCGTGACAGGCAAGCTGCTGAAGAGATTTTCAGCCAACATTGTCTAGGACAGCCCAGTTAATGCCAGTCTTTACTCTGGAGCCCCTAGATATCTGGCAAGTTTGGGGGTGGGTAAAGAAATGTAAAGATCAAGAAAGTAACATCATTCACTTTACTTCTATTTTCCCCCTTGTAAAAGGCAAAGCAGTCCCTTTGTCCTGCAACTGAAGCTACTGTAGTAGGTAGCTAAAGTGATATTTTCAATTGTGGAGGCTCCTGAAGTACGTAGTCATGTTTCTTTGGTCTCGTTTTATTTCTTCACAAGATGCAGCCAGTTTATCTCTTGTCTCTATATGAAAGGTTCTCTATTTAACTTTTTCATGATTGGAGGAACCAAGAACAGGAAAGTTCTAGGAGGTATGCAGTTCTCACCAGTCCCATGTGAAGGGATGACCAAATTCAAGAGTCTTGTCTTTTCTGCAAGGAAGGTTAATTATACCTTTGTATAACTCATGAGGTAGCTTCAGCAGCACAGCATATGAGCAGGAGACGGAAGAAATGAGTCATAGGTAAAGACAACTAACATGAGTTTCTTCGGGCCAAATTTAGCTGACCTATACTGTTTGTTAACAGAGCACCTGTCCCCTCCCCCAATTCACAAGTGAAATTACAACATAAAAGGCATGAAAAAAAATTTCTGCTAAATTAAAAGTTCAAGATATTATAGCACTATAACGGGTAGTCTGCTAACAAATGCCAGTTTAGAGGAGTAAACCTGTCTTGTCAACTGTGTATGACACAAATAGTTCCAGATAACAGGAAGTTCCAGACAATGGAAGCATATTAATTTTTCTCTACTTTGAAAAAGCTTCCAATGCAGATATTTACAGTAACTGTAGACTTCAACTTGCTTTCCTTAGTAGATTCAGTTACTAGAACTGACGGGTTTCACATACTGTGAGCTTCTAGGGGGTTTTCTTTACAAACCAGGACTGAATATCATCTAAATGTAAAAGACAAAAATCTCTGAGAGAGATATCCTATTAATTCCAGCACACAGCACACTTGGAGCCATTTGAGAGAAACGATGCTAACCTAGCCAGTTTTGCTTAATAAACTTTGCTTTGAAGAGCACTTGTTCTAATCTAAAAGCACATTTTTTAATGCAGTGAAAACCCTCCCATGGTCCATCGTGGAAAACAATTTTTACTATAACCTAGGAACACTTAGCAAATGAATGGCAACAGCTACATATTTCTTGGATTCAAGGAACATGGAAAAATTCATTTACAGTTTTGATAATAATTGTTTTGTAGGTAAATACAGTATAGATTGGACTACCCTTCTGTGCTTTTACAGTTGCTTTGTATTCTCATCTCCATCCCCTAAAGAGCTCTCCAAATCCTACCACTTCATAAAAACAAAGTTTATGAGGACTTTTATCTTAAGTTTCCTATAGCATTGAACTACTAATTATCATGGCACACCAAGCAGACAGTTCCAATTAAATTGCCAGCCTGGATTTCTAGACCATCCCATCTCCTTATTCATCATCTCTATATACACAACATTAGGAAAGCATCTTCAGATATAAATAGGCATAGATACAGTTGCATGCTGAATTCTAAGTAACTGAATGAATCCATTACAGCATCCTTGGAGGACTCCAGTTTTTCCCAGAACTACAACTCCTTTTTGAGTGTTATCTACCTCATTATGCATAGATTAGTTACATTATGTATTGGTTTGCACAGACCACACAGAAGCTGAAAACCGTTAACTACAGTTTTGCAGAGAGATAAACGGAATCAGAAAGAGACTCGAGAAAGCAACGTAGCCTTTTATGTAAAAGATAATGTTATTTATACATTTGTACATTCATGTGGAGAACAAAGCATTCACATGATGCTACTGTCACTCATATCTAGAATGTTGCCTGCCGCAAGTCTGCATTAATTGGAACCATAGCTGGTGTACACCTACAGCAAGGATTCATGGCACAAAGCTACTAAGCCTTCCAAGGTTTTCCAAATCCACTTAGAACTTGTTTCCTTATAACTTTGCTATGAGCCAGTGAACTGGAGACTAGTTAACTTCAACTTTCATGATTCAGAAAGCATTCTGTTTTAACTGCAGAATCAGTAAAAATCAACAAAATCTGTTTTCTCTTTATTAGTGGCAGCTCTTTTAGAGAAAGCTATTGGTTGTATTCTCTACTCTTACTCTGACTATTTTCTTCAGCACTAGAAATTAGGACATTGGCTTGCAGTTATGCTCTGATTGCTGAAATTAAGAGCAATTATGCAATGGAAAGAGAAACTACAACAGGTCAGAGATTGTAGAGCTTCTTGAAATGCAGTCGATGAAGGTGCTGCCATTACTGAGTTGAAAACATGGACCGAGGTCTAAAGCTTTGAAGGATCTGACAGTCTTCTCTGCAGACATGGGTCACAGCCACAGCCATTAGGACTCTCTCAGAAGCACTGTCAAGGTTCAAAGGATTTTCTTCTTTTCTTTTTTTCTTTTTTTTTTTTTCTTTTTTTGATGCTGTGTAAATCAGAAACTTCTATCTCCTCAAGGGAACACTTAGCACCCTTTCTGGATTAATGAAGAGTTTCAGCTAGAAGCTGGCAATCTTTCATGGGCAAGGTGCCAAACTATTTTTTTGTTCCTAATTTAGAGCTTGAACATGTTGGTAGACAACACTGAGAAGCTGGGAACCACTGCCTCTCACAGATGCTTCTCTGAGGATCCCACATCCCAGGCCTGTGCTGACCCTGCCAGGCTTGCACAAATCCCCTGACATCAGCAAACCACTGGGAGCCCCTTAGAAGGAACATTTTATAAGTGTGCAGAATTCTGCTGGGGTTTTTTCACCCCCTTGACTCACTCTGCATCATTTGACATTTTAACATATTGCCATATTAACCACCAAAAGTCTGATCTGTGAGCATGACTTCAAACTTGTATTTACAAGAGTAGCAATACAGTGGCATATGGACTACCAGCTGGTAAGAAGCAGGAATGGTACTTTGTGGAGTTTGAGTCACTAAAAGAAAAACAAAAAAAAAAAAAAAAGACCATCTTCTGTACAGTCAAAAAAGTTAAAGAAAAGTTTAGCTCCTTAGAACTGGAGTTGTTTGAAAAGACAACTGCAACAAGGCCAGTACCCAGAAAGCACAAAGTCTGGAGACATTAAATAAGCTAGAAGCTATGTTGTTTAGGGGTGTATGCAAACAAGCTGTTTCCTGCTAAGGCTGTAAGAAGTAATACCACAGAGGGAGTGATGTGAGACTAAAGGGGAAAAAAAGAAAAGACAACAGTCTGTTCCTCTTAGGAGGAATAAAAATCACTTTGAGAGGGAGGGTGACACTGGAGGAAGTGTCTCTTTATTGAGGTCATAACCACCTACACTTGAATTCAAAAGTCTCCAGCCTTTTCCCCCCACCTATCCCTAACCTTATGTCTTTTCCTCAGGTGTTGCCACCCTTTCATCTTCTGAAGGGATTCTCCTTTGTGCTCCATCAACAGCTCCACCTCTTCCCCTCCCCAAATGGTAGCTTGAGCTGACAATCAGCAAATCTCAGACCTTTCCCAGTCTTGCAACTTTTGGGAGATCAATCACTTGTTGAAGTTACATAAGCTTGAGTCCTCCCAGAATGTAGTTAGTTTCTCCTTGTGCTGGTTTCTTCCCTCAGACTGTTGTTTTTCCACCACTGTTACTCCAGAAACAGTTGAAGACTCACTGCCTAAGGTGATGCAACTGTAAAAAATGAATAACTTTCATCAAACTTCAGAGACTGTTCACTATTCTCCTCAATGCCAGTCCACTTCATCTGTCCTTTCACACCACCCATTTCTCTAGAAGCCCAGGTGAGGAGACTCCCAGGTTTTAGAGAGCAGTTCTGTGGTCTCAGTCTGCAGTGCTGCTGATGGCTGCTCTTCCCCCACCTGTGCTCCTTTGCCAGCAGCCCTGCTTGTTCAGTAGTGGTTCCCATGGCTTGCTCAGAGAAACACGAGAAGAGGGAGTCTCCTGTGGCTCCATCAATGCAGCTGCTAAGCAGAAGCTGCCTTTCAATAACTGAGATCTTTTTGGAGGAAGTAGTAAACAAAGAAAAAAGATTTGGCAAGGGGAAAGATTCATAGATAAACATTTTTCTAATGGGGGAGGAAGGTATAGAAGGAAAGGCCTGTTCCATCAAAAAATAGACTATTGTCTTGGGACTATTAAATAACAATATAACTAATTACCAAGATAATTATCTTTATGCTGGAGCACCAAACAGCTGAAATACAGAAGCTGCTGAGAGCACTTACTATAGTAAATTACTGAAAGGCTTGTCATGGTTTATTCTGCTGAATTAGTGTACTAAAAGAAGTGTGTTACATTATTTCTTTATTGACTCTCCCACATGTGATTATTTATTATTAGATTCATAAGCATGAATCAGACAGGAAGGTCAAGTTACTAATTGATTCTGGAGCCTCATCAGCTGTATAGCATTATCTGTACTGGAAAGGTAGATACATTGCTACCTGAATAATGAGAATGATGCAAGTAATCATCAAAGTGCTTGAGTATCAGTCACATATTAAAAAAAAAAAAGCCACCAAAAAAACCCCAAACCACTAGATCAGCATATAAAGCATTAAAATTGTAAATGTTGTAGTGGAGATGTAGCGTAAAGGAAATATAAAGCAAGTATTTTTGCCTACCCTTCTTTGAGCAAGAAGCAGAACAGAGAGAGAAATCTGAAATCATCGCTTTCTGCCTCTTCACTGTGTAGGTTTGTTTGGCCAACAAAGGAGCATTTGCACTTCTAGATGTCAACCAAGTCTCAGAAACCCCCTGTAGCTCCTGCAAGCATTATTGCTGCCTTAAAGGCGAGACTGAGAACAGTTAAATGGCTTCTCCAAATTCTCTGAGGGGCTTTTGTCAAAACCAAGACAGACACACAAGTTATTACTTTTAAGACAAAGAGAACAGAGAAAGAGAACAAAGTTCTTGCTCCAGGAGCAGAATAACTATTTCTGAAATGAGTAAGTTTCATTCAGCCAAGGAGCAGGGAGAAGTTCCAAAGCAGAACATTTCTCAGCAAAATCAAAACATGTATGGTACTGCTTGTTTCCTCCTCATTTCACAAATTATTTCAAAACTTATTTGTGACAATTTTTCTCCCCATCACTATTTCCTCTCCACAGCACAGTGGCATAGACTCCTTATGAGGAAAGGCACAGATACACCAACTTGTCCTGAATTTGTCCCCAGCTTGTCCCCAAGTGTAAATAATCACCACAAAAACAGTGCTACTCATTGCACAGATACAGGCTCTTAACATCACTTAGGATTACTGGATAAGCATCACTGCATTCATTCTTGCAAGCAAAGTGCTACTACCAGTAGCTTGAAGACCTAAATCTACCACCAATGTGAGCAGACTCAACTATTTAGATGAAAATAGTTACTGCACTTTCTACAGGTAATATCTTTGATTCATTCTGATGCTTTCCTGGGCATGAAAAAAGGTCAGCCAATAAGGAATAAAAAGTAGTGTGAGATTAATACAATTAACATGATTTCAGTTTCAATAGTGGGTCCATGTGTGTCGTTTGTCTGTTTTCCCCCCACCTATGTCTCAGCTTCAGAGAGAGAGAGGGGCTCAACTCTAGCTACCATTTCCGTGCCCTTTTCAGCTTATGGTAATTGCTGTTGTGTAGCGTCACAGTACTGGGGCCTCTGCCCTATCCTTCTCCCCATTTCGCTCAGGCAGCAGCAGGAGAATTTTCTTTTGATTTATTCTTTTAATAAATCGCTTCAGTGATGTCAGAATATTAGAGCTGCCTGTTATCTAAAGGTTTCTTTGCAAATTCACATTAAATGAAAATGTAACTTTTCAGTCATTAATGCACTGAAGAAAGTTGCAGTTAAAGGAGGAGATTGATGGTTTGGAGGCTTATCCATTACATTTAAAAGCAAATTATCAGTGACAGAAGCTAGGTGAAATAGGCAGCAGGAGAAATCAAAAGGCAGATTGAGATATCAATCACAGAGACTTTCAGATCCTTTTCTTCTTGCATGGACCACTAGAAGAGGCATTTAGAGGGATGTAACAAAGCAGTGAGAGTCTTCTGCCACGTGGGAAAACCTAAAGCATTTTTGCTGCCCCATCACTGTGAGTAACACGTGATGCACCCAGGCAGGAGGAGCAGCAGCACAGTAGCAGCTGTTGGCAGAAAACTGCTGATGCCATAGGGTACCCCATACAGACTCCTCCTTACAAGTCCAAAAGGCAAAGGTTAAAGAAACCAAGGGGCCTGTTTAGTAAGGTGGAACTTTGTAGCCAAGCTGGAAGCATCCCTGCAGGCAAATTCTTGAAACGGATGATTTTAAGTAATTTACCTCAAAAAACCACAAGTGTACAGTGAAACATCTCAAAGGGGATTCAAGATTCAAATGACTGTATGAATATGATTCTTTACTATTTTTGAGCCTCTGTTTTCATCTGTAAAATGGGTATGATGGAGACCTCTTTCCAAATTTAAAAGGAAAACATGAATTAAGCATATAGAAAACTATGACACCTCCCCATAATGTGGTGTTCTAATTCAAATATAGGTGTGGGTAGGGCATGGGAATTTATTGATTAGTACTACACCAGAGGAAGATTCAGATCTGCAGAAGAGTCACTGCATAATGAGTTCATATTGGCTATTTGATGCTATGTCATTAAAAGCTCATGAGTTACTTCAGTCTTTGTTAGATAAAAACAGTACTGCCATACTTTCAGCGTAGTTCTTCACATTTGACATTGTACACTTTCTTTGTCTTGGAAAGAAACAGTGCATTATACTTTTTTGACCCTTGTATCTTTTGCTCCCATTCTGAGAAGTCCTGTTTGGTCTTTGTGCATTATAAACTGCATTCTTGATATGGATCTCCCATATTTAGGTGCTCTGATTGTTCAAAGGACTCTCCAGCTGGGTAGAAAGACTATTTGAGTGCTAATACAGTGATTGTAAAGAATAGGACATCAGTTCCCATTTTAGAACATAAATCTTGGCAAGTTTGAATGGAATATATTCAAATGGGAACAAATGGACATTTTAAGCATGTAATTTAAAACAAAATATTCAGCACTTCAATGAATAAACTCAGCAACTGCAGCTCCCCTAGCCCAGCATATAGAGCCTATGGGTGACAGTTCCCAGCTCATAGTCGGACAGACCATGATACCACTTGTCCCAGGGTTCAGCACCAGGAACCCTGCTCTCCAGGTCCCTTCCTGTAGTTGAAGCTTTTAGCCCTGCTTTCTAAGGCACCCACCTCCCTTCCATACCTGTGTCTCTCAAGAAGACATCCCAAGCTTCTTGTGGTTTTAGAGAGGGACACATCCCAACTCTGTATCTATTCAAGCATTGGGCTTGGGTATCTTCTAAATATATACATGTGCTTATATACACACCAATTTCTGCCACCAGAATCTCTCAAATGTATTTTATAAAGTTCTTCCTAAAAATAACGTTAAGCCAGAGTTGCTTGCACTCTGCAATGCCAGCAGTAAGGCTTATCTTTTCAACTGAGAGCATGGAAATAGAGGCCGGGGTAGGGTGTGGGGGGCAGGGAGGATTAAAAAAAAAATATAATCTATGTGGCATTGAAGAGAATGATTTGCAGATCAGTCTGCGTTTCCTCACAAGTGAGCACCTTGTCTGCTTGTGGCATTTTGCTCTAGCAGAGAAGGTGTCATGCATCCAATTAAATAGATATTGAAGGAGACAAGATTGGAATGAGAATGAATAAGTGCTGCAGCTGCACTGGGAAGAGTTGGCTAAAAATCACACAACTGGGAGAAATATTGTCTTCTTGACCATTCCTGCAATCACACCAGTAATAATAACAAAGCACACAAACAAAACCAGATCATCTAATGCATACTACAAATATTCCTCCTCATTAATCCAGTGTATTTATTTTTATTTCAGTGAAGAAATTTTACATTAAATGAAAGAGTAGGGATGTCTAGCCTTTCACTGTGCAGCAGCTCTTAAAGGCACAGAAAGGCAAGCAATTTTTTTTTCCTTTCAGATTCCCATTCCAGTAGTGTTCCCATTAACGCCTGCATATTTCGATCCCAGCAACTACCCCCGTTCCGCAAATGGAAGGGCCATTTGCACTGGGGCCCCAGGATAGGAAAGCTGCCATCAGTAGGGAAAAAGGTCTGTACCCCTGGTAACCCTGACAAACTATTCAGACCATCACAGGAGAAAACAAGAAACAATCTAAAGACCAAATAAGTTGTTCTGGAAGATTGCATCTGCTCAAAAAGTCATAGGCTGACCATGTTCTGTTGGAGTGGGTCCATGAAAATGATCAGAAGGCTGCAACACCTCTCTTGTGAGGACACACTGAAAAAGTTGGGGTTATTCAGCCTGGACTCCTCATACATCCTCATTCAATTAATCTCAGGCAGTTTAGAAAAAATCTCTTCCAGAACTTTGGGAAGCCAAATGGAGGGGTGAAAGTGCATGTACATGTTAATTTCATAGAATCATTAAGGTTGGAAAAGACCCTTAAGACTGAATCCAACCATTAACTTAGGGCTGCCAAGTCCACCACTAAACCATGTCCCTAAGTGCCACATCTACATGTCTTTTAAATACCTCCAGGGATGGTGACTTAACCACTTCCCTGAGCAACCTGTTCCAATGCTCAACAACCCTTTTGTTCATCTTATGTTAATTAATTAAAGGGTGGTTAAGTTTAAAAAGATTTAGAAAAATCTTTATGAATCTTTTCTTGATCAAAGATATTTATCTCTTGAGGAAAAACGTCAAGAGAGTACCCCTGCAGCTGCAGTTTTGGGAAAGAAGTTGTTTAAGATAACAAGATGAAGCATTTATCCAGGATAAGGGGATATATTATCTGACACAGTCTCTGGGCTGCTTTCTCATCTAGCAACTAGATCTGGGGAGCTTTAGCAAAAATAGCAGGGAACAGAGTAGAGAACAGATGACAGGATCAAACTGGAGCCTCAGAGAGGATGCTGCTCCAGCCAGACAGCTTGGAGAGTACCCTACTCTGTCCTTCTGTGCCAACCAAGGATGGGAAACTGTCACAACAGTAAATGCCCAAGAAGCTTTTGGAGGTCAAAATTTCCCCTTGTTCCTGCTCATCGCAGTGTCTTAAAGCAATCCTTCTGTCCCATCCCTGATGCCACTATCTCTCCCAGTCCGTTCCCAGCATACTTCCCAGTCCCTAAGCACGCTCACTGCATCAGGATGCACATACATGGGCAAGAAAAAATACCCCTACATTTGACAGCCTCTGACAAGGTAGAAGTGCTTTTCCAGATGCCAGGAAAGCACCACTGCTGGGCGTATTTGTTGCCAAAGAACCAGGTAAGCCAGGCCCCATGTTTCCCCTGAACACGCAGAAGCCCTTTCTCAGAGACAAAATTAAACAAACTCGAGGAAATCTCTTGTGTAAAACACATCAGGGTGCGCATCTCAGCCCATTACACACCACTCACTGAAATGGCAGCTTGTACTGAACTCCACAATTATTTTTATTGAGCATAATTACTCAACAGGAAGCATGGAGCATAATTAATCTTACTGTGGAACTATTTTAACTTAGTTGGTCTAGTACTTCAGAATAATGTGGTTACTTTTTGATTAATTTTTGCTTTTTCGTTTCTGAAAGTGGATAGTGTATATTTTCTCCAATTAGTTAAATAAACATCAAACACTTCTAAAGCCAAATATGAAAATGTCTAAATGTTGCAGTAATAGGTATGCTGCAAATACATAGATTAGCTACAGCTCAGAGCTAGGGCGAAAATTAATTACTGTGGCACGCAGTTGTATAAAATTGTTTTTTGCTTGGAACTTAACAGTGGCATTCTTCATATTAACATAGACACCTTTTCCAGTCACCTCTGCTAACACTGCTAAGGCACTGCCATTACTGCTAATAGGAGGCAGTCATATTTTACAACAGAGATGTGAATGGTGTGGTTCCAGGCACAGGTTTTAAGTGCCTGATCCTGCAAAATAAAATAGCAATAAAAAATGTGCTAGCAGGCTGTACACACCTACCCAGAAGAGATTATTACT
Source organism: Pedionomus torquatus (assembly GCA_013398155.1). Taxonomy (NCBI): domain Eukaryota; kingdom Metazoa; phylum Chordata; class Aves; order Charadriiformes; family Pedionomidae; genus Pedionomus; species Pedionomus torquatus. The sequence goes on along the minus strand of VZRU01002890.1, from coordinate 40,199 downwards.
TGTAGTACATGATGTTTCTTCAAGTTCAAGAATCCCTCAGAGCCCTTCGCTTTTATTCCATTGCCCACAAGTGCAGGCAAGTACTATGCCAACTCAGGGCTACAAAGCAGCCTGCACAAAGTGGAAAATGATTGAACACGCTGAACTGGATGTACTACCCAATCAATAGGTCTTCCAGTATAGTGTAGTCAGCCTGTCCTTCACTGTGCTTTCTTACCCTTTTCTCACTGTAAGTTTTCCATATGAATTTCAGTTTATAAGAAGCAGCTATTTGGAAAGCCAGAGGCTTCAACCTCTGCCTAAAAAGATCTTATAGCAACCCATATTAATTTAGTATTTTGAGGAAATCTTAAAAATCCCTGCTCAAGATCCCATAACCACAGCCAGCATGTTCCAGACTGTTTTGGAGAAGGAAAATCATTAGAGTGCATTAAGCTTAATGAAGACTCCCTTTTGCTCTGTGACCTCACAAAAAAATGGTGTTTCCCCAGCATGCAAAGTTGAACATCATTTTCAGTCTGTGAACACCCAGTACTGGACTCACCCTGAAAGCAGAGCATGAACTTCCCAAGCTTGCTACATGGCTGCAAGAATGGTGAAATGATGGAACCAAAAGTACATACATGCTATATTTATACTGTCTAAACATGAGCATCTCTAGGTGCTGTTCTAGAGCCCAGAGCTGGATTTCCAATGGGAATCACCAAAAACCAAGCCAAGTAACTACCACTCAGAAACACAGAAATGGATCTCCCTCCCAAAAATGTTGTCAATAGTGGGTTCGTAGGACACTCTTTTTTGAGCTAAACCCATTGCAAAGTTGACCTTAGACTGTCAGCATTGATGGTATTTATTATCACATCTACATCCTCAACCCTACAACTTCCAGCTGACCAAGAAGAAGGTTATTTGGTCAGAGCACTATAAAAAGACCTGCAAGAGGACCAAGTGTGCTATTAAAAACAAGCCATAATGAAGATCAGAGAGCAGCCTGAAAATAAATAAAAGAGTAGATTGCAGGCAGCAATGGGAAGGAGGGTTGTGTCACTGAGGGCAGCACTCAGTGGGACCACTCAAACCACTCAGAGCACAAAAGGTATGGTCATCCACTGCCAGAATTTTGAACTTGCCCTGGAGGACTTCACTTGACCAGCAAAGACAGAAAAGTTAACACTAACAAAGGTCACAACACCAAAAATTTGGGATTATTTTGTGCAGCTCATGAGAATACATGAGAACAGCAAAGCTTTTTTTCTAAGGACTGGAAGGGATTAAGCCACACAAAAAGTAGCTGCAAGGTAGGAAAAAATAAATAAATCTCAGAGTCTCCTTATCAGATCCCCAGCCAAGTTGTATTACTTGAACGAAAAATAGTTGTAGCCTGTGCTATAAATGTCAAAGCAAAATACAAATATTCAAGTAATTTAACATTAAAAACATACATGTTTCTGCCATAGAGCAGGCTTCTTCCTTGGAAGCACCTTAGCTTAAGCCAAGGGATGGATTCTTCTCTTTGCAGGGGAACATGCAGCCTCATTATGCAGGAAACATGTTACTGCTTCAAAGGAGTGATTTTTGATTAACTGTTTTAATTTCAGTGCCCCCTGCCCAGGCCTGCCTGCAGAACATGTGGACATCTGGGGAAAGGGGCACATCAGCATGGCACAAAATCCAGGGACAGGAAGAGTCTTGGCTCCCACCCTAGCTCTGACACAGGTCTTTGAGCCTGGGTCTCTTTGGCTCAGTACTCTCATCTTTACCAAGAGAGGCAATGCATTCAAAACCTCATTGCATTGATACTGTCATGATAAAGGCACTCTGAAGTTGGGAAGCAGTAAACAAACATTCACTCCATTCATTTGGAGAATACAGGAAGCAGGGTGCCAACAGCAGTAATCAGTAAGCCCTCCTTAAAAGAAACTACCAAAATAAGCATCTGATCTTTATTGAAATTATGAAGCTGCTTTAGTGACAACAGCAAACATCCAGAGTTCAAGTAGAAGAGATCAGTCTTAAAGACAGAAACAGAGCAAGTGCTCTTCACCTCACACAACTCTTGTCTACGTTAGAAGGGACCTTTAAGATCACCTAGTCCATCCACCAACCTAACTGATAAAAAACTCATCACTAAATCATGTCACTAAGCATTACTGCTACCTGTCTTTTAAATACCTCCAAAGACAGTGACTCAACCACTTCCCTGGGCAGCCGATTCCAATGCTTGATAACCCTTTCAGTGCCAAAAGTTTTCCTGATATCCAATCTGAACCTCCCCTGGTACAGCATGGGGCCATTTCCTCTTGTCCTATTACCTGTGAAAGAAGAAGAGATCAAACCCCACCTCTCTACAATCTCCTTTCAGGTAGTTCTAGAGGACGATAAGGTCTCCCCTCAGTCTCCTTTCCTCTAGACTGAAGAACCCCACCTCCCTCAGCCTCTCCTCATGAGGCTTATTCTCCAGACTCCAGAGGGGTATGATGACCTCCTGAGTCCTACTTGCCACACTGTTCCTGATACAGGCCAGGATGCTGTTGGCCTTCTTGGCCACCTGGGCACACCTCCAGCTCATGTTCAGCCAATAGGCAACCAATGCCCCCAGGTCCTTCTCTGGCAGGCAGCTCTCCAGCCGCTCTTCAAGCCTGTAGCACTCCAGGAGGTTCTTTTTCATAGAGCCAAATGTCACAAATAGGTGGATATAAGTGACTTGAGCCAACTTAGGAAGACAAAAAAGAAGAAAAGGCTAGTCTCCAATCCCACCAAATACCTCAACTACCTGGAGATTCCTTATCAAATCTCACATATTCTCAAGTAACTTTTCTGACTGTTTCCTCGCTCCATTACACCCACCCCACTCTCCTTGTTCTTTGTAAGTAGAGAAAAGGTATGAAAGAGCAGAGAGGGAGATAAATGCTTGAAACTACAGGGCAGCACAGGTATAGAAACAAATGAGCATGGGATGAGCAGGCATATGTTTAGTCTCACAGTTGAAAGATAATTTGTAACCATAAAAACAGATACTAAATACTAAAATTAATTCAGTTTTAAGAAAAGTCTTGCTTAGTTGATTAAATGGATTCCAGAACGTGATAGTAGGGAGCACATCTCTGTATCCGAAAGTACTTATTTTTGTCTTGCATTAAAGTAAAAATTATGATACCTTCTTTAACTGGTTTTGTGCCTTGTTTTCTGTTTAGATTGTGAGATTTGATTAGTTGAGAAGCTGAAGGAAGAGAAATAGGGATGTAAATTGCAAAGGCCAAGCAGTGTTGGAGGGCAGATAATCTAGCACACACTACATAATGAAAGGCAGATGTGATATACCTTCAGTATCTTTCTATCTTTCTTTACTACTAAACAGTAAGGGAGAGAAAGATTACGGCAATAAGCCATTTACCTTTAGCATCCAAGTAATTCACTACTAAGTGTCCATTACACATTTATTGCTGTGCCTCATTCCTGTAAAACAACAGGTCAAAAGCTGCTCATAATTTAGGGTCCTAACATTTGCCTTCCTTGCATTAGTTCTTGAGTTTCAGACAGAGCTCCCTCACTGCTCCTCTCCCAGGCTGCAGAAGGCAGGTGAGGCTACAGCTGCACCAGGCAAGAAACACTTCAGCTGGGGTGCATGAGGAGGCACAAATACCTTGCAAATTGTTGGAGAAAGGAGTCAGTGCTTTTCTTCCATGTCTTGACTCCTGTCCTTTAACCTTTCTGCTTCAGACCAGGCTCTCCAAATGGGGATTCCTCAGGCCTTTTGCCATTGCAGTTCATCAGGAGCAACACATATGTAGGCTGCTAATAGCATTCTCAAGGAGCTGTGTGTCAGGCACCTCTATTCTGCAGCTTTCCCAAACTCTAGTATCTCTCAAGAGCTTTTCAGACAATCCTCAGCAAATGTCAGAGGGAATCAATGCTGGGAGTAAACCTCCTGTCCTTGGGGACAGTCACCACAGCCCACCTGTACCAGCTAACCTTTTAGTCAAAACCTCCCAGGAAAGCACTCCTGTGACCCATTGCCATCACCAGAGTCTGATGATTTGGTGGCTACATGTGCTGCTAGGAGCATACCGCAACATGATTGTGCTATATTCTACCTCCCCAGCACTTGTGGTGCCTCACTTAACTGCTCCTTACATGTCTCTAGTGGGGCTACCCAAGTGTTTCCACCTTCTGAGTTAGTGGGACTGTCTATTTTAACCAAAAGCTGTTATATTTCATGTTTATATTTGAATTCAATTTACAGAGAAGAGAACAAATTGTTCAGTATCTATTATTCTGTGCTGCAGTAGACACACTAATTTTAGACTACATCATTTCCATTAATACATAAGAATCATTTGTTTCTTTATTCATTTATGTGATGTTTGACATACACTAGCAGAACAGAATGAATAGCTATAAAAATAAGTAGAAATAATTCCAACACCATAGTGGGCTCAATAAATCCAGACAACTACATTTTCTCTGCATCTTTTATTACTCATTTACCTTGCTAGGTCCAAATGAACAGAACACTGGTGGGATCCATACAAGAAATTGCTGTCTACCATAAAAGAATGAACCTTGTATTTTATAGAAATCTAGAGAGACCTCAGCTTATTTTAAATCCCTCTTCTGACTTGTACTGCCATCATTCAATTTCATTTGAAGGAGGGAAATGGAGCATATTGTTAATTGTAATCAGATTGACATCAACTTGCTAAGAATTTCTTCAGCAAATTACTGTCCTCTAAAGAAAGTATAGGGTTGGAAAGAAGCTGGTATTGAAGATCAGTGAGGTGAAGTTCGAAAAATCTATTAATACTTTTACCCTACCTATAGGAGTTAATCAGAGAACAGAACTTGTCAGAAATAAAATGCTTTTTCACACCAGGATGTGAAACCCTGACAAATGGAAATAGAATTTTTATTTTCCATAATACCCAATGAAGTATTTCATAAAGGTTGAAATGGTCACACAACTTTCTAAAAGGTATGTAAAATCCACATTTGTTTTAATGAGCTAGTCCCACACTTACTACTGATATTCAATGGACTAATTCCTTTTAACTTATGCTATAAACCAGAAATATGCACAGCTAAATGAACACAGCACTAGCTAATGCTAAAGGTTTCCGTTTTCTCCCTCAGGTTCCAACTTTTGTAGCCTTATCTCAGTCTAATGTCCAAGACAAATGATTTGATTGAAAGGTTTCTGACATACATTGTGAGGGAAAAAAAAAAGTAACATAAAAGGGTCAAATATCAGAACATTCAAATATCAGGGGGGTTTTGTAAACCCAGGTCTGATTAATATGACATGATAGAGCTGATCATCTACCTGGATTAGTCTTCAGGAGTCAGAAAGTAGCAGCTCATGGCTCTTACATGGTATAAATGCATAATCTATTAATAGACAATCACCTAAGAGCATAAAGCTCTTGTTGTATCAAGATACAAAAGTATTAATTGTTAAAATGTTACACAAAAGCTTAAGACCTGTTCTCAGGTCTGGCCAGAGAACTCCCAGGAAGTTGGAGAAGAAACTCAACCCCGAATTCCCACTGGCTCTTCAACATTATCTTCACACTTTAATACTACAGGATGAATTCTTGCCCTAGTGGTTTTAAGAAACATACTGGGAAAAGGAAGTTTTGGAGCTTTATTGTTAGACTCCCATGGGGGTCCCCCAGATGTCAGCCAGTGATGTAGGCAGGGAACAGTGCTGGGCCCATACCATTCCATCCTCTTCCTCTCCAACCAGTTTAGCATGTCTGTATTCCCAGGAGTACAAGAACTGTCATTCCTGTTGCACTGAAACACAGCAAGGGAGAAAGAGTAGGATTTTGCATTCCCCTTCCATGTTCACCCAAGGGTCCATAGGGAACAGAAGAACTCTTAAGTCTCATCAGAAAAAGGCCAAGAAATATAGGTAGTGAGTATGTTTTTGCCCTCCTGCCAAGATGTCTGGAGCTGTTAAAAGCAGATTACATGAAAACAAGACAGGAACAAGACACTGGGCGTTAGACCGTGAAAGGATGTCACTTCTCAGCAAAAAAAGGTAGTTGCCAGTAGCAAGTTCAGAGGTGATGCCGAAATACACTTTGCAAAAGAAGGAGAGAGTCAGGAAGAAAGAGTTCTGTCAGAAAAAGCTATTAAGACCTTAACTGGATACTCCTCTGAGTATTCAAGAGGATTGTTCGGCTGAAGGTGTAGAACTGCTGCCAACCTCAAGTCTAAGCCTTCCAATAGCAATGGAAGAGTGCAGCTTCTTTGCAAAAGAGGATGGATGTATTGAGACAAAGTGACAAGCAACTGCTGCAATAACTAACAAGATGCATTGTTTAGCTATGCTCAGAGGCAAAGAAATAGAGAAAAATATCTTGTAAGAACGTTTCTGAATTCTAATACTAAGAGCTCAGATATCTAGCAGTTGTAATGGTACAGTGGTTAGCAGTGAGTCAGAGAAGCCTCTGGTGACAGTCAAGGTTGTCACCCTTCCTGCAGAATAGCTCCTGCTCAGACAGAACAGAAATTTCAGTGCTTTCCATGATCTTGTACTGTACATATGCAACACCAGGACATAGGAAAGTTAAAATGCTCTTGTTTTTATACTTTGAGTTCTTACTATGCAAAGGAAATCACAGGAATGTGAGCAATGTACAAGACCAATGAAGCTGACAGCAGCTAGCCCTTCAGCTCCCAAAATTCCTTCCTATAAGGCAAAGAGAACGTATCACAGCAAAAAAAAATTTCTAAGCTGTTCTGAACCAAGTATCTAATAATTGTAAACTTACCTGAGCTACCATAGGCTCACTCAACTTACTTGGTGCTTCTTTCTCCCCACAAACACTTCCTCTTACATCCCCGGGGTCCTTTATAGCCTAAAACATTATTAAGTAGTCACCAGCTTCTACAAATACCCCACAGCTGATTAGGGTGGGGGAGGGTTTCTTACTCCCTCATCAAGTGCTGCCTAATCCTCATCACTTTCTAACAGACATGATGCTTTCCCCACTTCAAAAGCCAAGCAAAGTAGTTATTTTACTTAGAGACAAACATTTAACCTACCTTGGCTTAATTCAATACCTTGTGTGCTTGTAGGAGCTAAGAGGCTGCAGCTCTGGAACTGGCAGGAGCCTGAAGCTGGTACTTTGCAAAGAGACAAAATTTGTTACTCAGCTACTAAGCAGTAGCAATTTCTGGCAAAGAAGATGACAACTTTTAGTAGGGACTGTGAGAAATCTAGAGGATCCAGAATTCCATGAGAGTGAAAGGAATACAGTCTGCTATTAACAAGCTCACTTGACCCCTGCATCCCTAAATGATGGGCTGTGTGATGCTTTTCCAATTCCTTCAGGCCTGGCCCAGAGCCTCGGTATACCTTAGGGAGGTATTACAATGTTATCCTTTGGCAGAGGTGGGAATTTGATTCTAATTACTTATGATCAGTAAAACTTGCATAAATAGAAACCAGATTTCCAAGTGTCTTGGCCCCTGGATATTCTGCTCCCCTTCCAAGCCCCCCCGCCCCCCAGGTCCCTTATGTGTTTTCATTCAGTTTGAGGGGATTGGCTCCCGGATCAGACCTTCTGGTTTCCATGTTTGTACCATAACAAGTAAACACTGTTACAGACCTCAGGCCCAATTAGCCATCAGTTGCACTTGGCAGCCAAATCAAAAGGAATGTGTTAAGATTTCAGTTTGCACAGCCTAGCTGGTAGTCTCATACTGCACCTAAAGTCATGCATTCTTGCTCTTCTGCTATCTGAGCCAGATCGTACTATGGACACAAAATACAGGCACTACATAGCCTCAGGAAGAGATCCTTGCTTCCAGAGGAGCCTTTCAGACGACCTGAATCAGAAGCCTCAAACAACTGAAGAAAGAAATGCCACTCAGTCAAGGAAACAAGAGCTACAGAACTGATTTTTACTTTTTGTCTTTCGTGTTAGCTTCATGAGTTTTTATTCCTGGCTATCCAGTGCCAGGTTTCAATGGAAGGCATGGAAATTTCTACCAATAGCCACTTAGTAAGGGTACATCCTGAGAAAAAGTAGAAACAGGACTGAAGTCTCCCAAATTGAAATAAGTCAGTGCTCCCTATTCAGATGACCAAAAGAATGGTATATATACCACCACCACTGGGATCTTAAAAAAAACAGATCACAGCTGCTGGGCTCTGTGCTAACTCTGTATTAAGAATTATGTGTCCCTAAGAATTATGTGGATTTGACAAGCTCCTCCATGGATCTGTAGCCCTTGCCTCACAGAGGAGTCACGGTAGTGCTGGGAAGCCAGGCCACTCGACCTCGGGCAGCTCAGCATCTGTCCTACCTCCCAAAGCACCCCAGAATCCCAATGTAAGTGTATGTGAGACTGGCTAGAGGGAACCACCTTCCTGTATTTATGTCCTGAAAACAGAACCTGCACTTCAGCCATGTAATGCTTCAGAGCCTGTCTCACCTTTAATCCTTAATGCCCTCCCTTTGAGAGGTGTGTTCTGTATCATTGAATTCTCACCATAATGCATTCTGCATTTATATCTCTCTAGTTTTAAAAGTACCCATTAGTTTGTTGCTATCATAGTTCGACATTGTCTATACTGAATAAAGCAGTCTTGTGCCCGTGACTCACTAGTGTACATCTGGATGAAGACTAAGATTTTCTGCAACACAGCCAGTTCTGGCAAAAGAAAGCATGAAGAAGCACATGACAGGAGTTAGCCAGACAGTAATAAGACTCACCTGAACATATACATTTTTTAATTGCTAAATGAGACATGTTCCACAACAGCTAATATTTTTTTTTTTAAAGGAGATAATTCATTCCATTCGTAATAGATTTAATTGTGCTCTGATTGCTCACACCTGGCAATTTTGTTTTGCAGCACTTTTATTTTTTCCCCAAAGCACTTTCAAAGCATAGAATGGGCCTTGTGCCAGGTATAGTATATGATTCAAGCCCCAAAATAAATGGAATAGGATTTGCAGAGCCAGCTCTAGACATAGACAAAGTATGCAGTTCTTGGGGCAGCTGCCTGTTTTGCCTCTCCCAGAGACCTGCCACTGCTTCTGCCAAGGGAAGGGATGGCGTGAGTAAGCTAAAAACTCTTGTTCATCCCTCTTGCAGAAGCAGCCGTCACGGCCCCTTGCTCTGGCACAAGCAGGAGCACCAAGCCTGCTTCCTCATCACAGTGCTGCCCAGGGCCCTGGGAGGACTCGTTCTCTGGGTGGTGGAGTTCTGCATTGTCTTTACCTCTGGGCCTGTTCTGGTTCCTGCATTCTTCTGGATTCAGTCTTTTAATTGATGTGTGCCTGGTTTAAAATGGTGTTCAGGATAATGAAATAATTTTCAAATCTTCACATTAGCTAATTTGAAATTGAACCCCAAACAAATCTGAGAGTATTGGGATGTTTTTACTACGCCTCAAGGACTGCTATTCCCTGGATATTGGTTTTTCTAGTCTTTTTCTTGATTTCTCAAAAGATGCTCAACTCGGGTAACCCCACCAGAATCCTCTTATTTTCTTTTTATCACTCAGAGTCCCATCCTGAAACAGACTCGTTACACTGTATGCTTTTCTTCCCAAATACTAAGAGCTTTCCTCTCCCTCAATGAACTCATATTTTAAATCAATGAGAAGGAAAAAGGGTAGAAGAGCAAGTCAAGTGACAGAACTAAGTGAGCTGATTTTCTCTACTTTAGGAGCCATAGTGTTTACCCGAGAGTGCAATGTTACAGTGCCTGGCATAGATAACTGTCTTCAAAAAGTATGTAGTATGCCCTATGACAACAGAAAATCTGTCCTTTATAATGGAAGACACATAAAACCAGAAAGAATCAATTTCAAATAGCCCCACAGAGTGCTAGATGGACTGAGAGAACCTGTATGGATATACAGGGGATAAACTCCATGCCAGCCAGCCCCAGCAATTCCATTGAATTATTTCATCAGATGTACAGTCAGTGATGAATAACTTCTTCACTAAGAGCAGAATTTACCAAAAATAATCTAAACCTATGGAGGCAGTAAGGAAAGGATGACTTGACTGCGTTTCTGAGCAGACAGAAAAACAATTTCTGAACTGAAATCTAGTCTCTCTTTCTTTAATTAATTCCTTCTTCTAACCTACCAAACTACAACACAAAAATAGCTCAGATTATACTCTAGGGCAGTTGTTTACATGCATATTTACCAATTCTCCAGTGAGCAGATTTCTGAAGCAGATCACTCAGTGCTTAATTTTCTCAGCAACAGGAATGTAAAAATCTATCCACAGTGAAAGCAACCATGCTCTTCAGCTGTAAAAGATAAGGGTTATATAGACAAAACAGAAGCAAAATCTGAAGAGATGTAAAATACTCATCATTTCTATTGATTTTAAGCTGCCAGGAAGCATCTTCTGGGAATATTTCTCTAGAAATTACCTCTGTAATCATAGTATTCTCGGCTGAAAATACAACAGCTCTTTTGCAGTGCATTTGGATTGTAAACCGTGAAAGTGTTGGACTGATAAATGCAGAGATGCTAGCAGAGAAAAAATGACAAATTCATGAGCCACATCAGGTTCTGAAAGGTAGGACTGTTCCCACAAGGAACAGTTTACTTGAATGTTGCTGAACAGTGACATGAATAAGATTTGGAAGGGCTGAGCTCCATTGTTAGAATAAATCCATTGACAGTAGAGTTTTTGTGAAAAAGCAATTTAGGAAAAAAGGACATTTAGGAACATGGACCTTTTGGAACAGTTATCTGCAGTTATAGGCAACCACGTACTTTATCTTCTAAGTGGTTTTCTATCTGCTACTCTTATTGGAAGTCTGTTCCAGAGTCATGCTGTTCTGTCTTGAGAAGTCTTCTAATTTCCTGAAGAAAAATGTAATCATGACCAGCTCTGTTCACTTGTTCTTAAGCAAATGTTTTCTTTAGAGGAAAGAATTTTTCCACCCTCCCTGTTATGTTTAAAATGGTAGCCACATCCTCTCTCAGTCTTTCTTTTCTTGGACTGATCTAGACCAGCTTTGTTTTTAACTTTGTATTCTAAGATGACTCTCAAGACTCAGAAAAAGCTTTTTCAGTGCATCTCTTCGAGATTGAATCCCTCTATTGAAAATGGGTGATGGGGATTCTACATAGCATTCCCAGAGAGACACCACTGCCATTTCCCCAGCACGCCAGCACTTCCCTCTCTTCCTGATACACCACACATGATAGTTTACTGGAGCCACTTAGGAAATAGATATTTAGTCTATGTGTTGAGTGAGTAAATGAAAATTATTGAGCTATCAGATATAATTTAGGATAACTCTTTGGGGTGAAAGAAGTATACGTCAGTCTTAAATGTTAGCTTTATGCTAAACAAGTGCCATTTTGAAAGGGATGTTGTGTAATTATTAGTTCTTCCAGATTCTCTGGAGGCACCAGGCATGGATTGCTGGAACTGTGGAAGCACAGCCTTTGCACAAAAAAAGCTGCTATTCTCAGTGAAGTTAATCCTACTCTATATTCAGTATGACTTTATTCGCGCATTCACATGCCTACTTAAAAACATCATAGCAGACTTTGGAAAAGGTATGAAATATAAATACAAGCACAGTTGATGTCTGCAGTAAATACATCCATATATTTAGAAAAGTCCTTTTACGTAGTCCATTCCTAGATGACAAAATGAGTCAGAGATTATCCAAAGCTCCCAAACTTAGATGATCCAAGCAAGACAGCGGAAAAATGAGAAAAAGGGAGAATTACACTGGCAATGAAGGACTTGGAAGGTAGCTTTTATTGTATTACTAATTTATGCAGCTGATATCTTAAGCATCTCCTGTCCTTACTTCCTTACAAAGGAATCCAAAATATCTTTCCGACTTTTTCTCATTAAGATTGATAAAATATCACTTCTAGACACAGAAGTGTTCTTGGCCAGGTATGTACACCCAGCTACCCCATAATGTTCTTGGTGTTGAAACGAAGCTTTGTAAGTGCACTCAGAGAAGGCAGCTGGAGCTGTGTAGCAGTTGTCTGAAGTCAAACCATAAAAAAGGACGAAAAATGGATCTGCTTCTGGGACACAGGAGCAAAGCGTTTATGATAGAGAAAAAGTAGGGGATAATAATTCATGGTGGCCAAATTATGTTAGAAACAACACTTATTTAGCTAGCTGAAGAAAAGAGCCCAAGAGAAAAGGAGGGAAGGACAGCCCTTAGGATAGTCTGATGTTTGTTTTTCTGTATGTGGAAAACCATTCCTTATGAAAACTCAGCTCTGCCGTAATACAAAAACTCATCATCAAAATAAATGCCTCAAGGAAACTATTGGATATTATCACTGGCTGCATTGGAGAGCCATTACCAATACTGAAACTTCATGAGACATACAACAGATAAGCAAGTATAGTTCTAATGGGAAATGCTTACAGACAACAGGTATATTTTGGCACCTGTACAGTGCATTTATGGCTATTTCTTCCCACAGGAAATAAAAAAAAATGCATTTAAACAGTATAAACTATCATCTGTCATTGGATCATATTGCAAAGATGATCTGTAACTCTGAAAAGTGTGACTGTTTTTACTCTATAGCGGTAGTTTATACGCTGCAAGACATTAAACCTAGCCAATGCTATTCACAATATGCAGATGATCAGCTTCCCAAGCTGGAGACTCCAAATGAAATATTACTAACAATTTATGATTATTTCCATGCAGATACCAAATGACTAATTCCTATCATATTTTTCTGTAGTTGCAGGAGGGAATGTTTCTGCACCTGTTTTTCTTCCCCCAAATCTAATCATCAGTAAAATTGTACCCAGCCAGCTGTTAAATTTCAGATCAGTTAGTATATTTCATGCCTTTAAAGACTGACAAAATATGAAGTCATATAGCCACAATAAAACGCCACAGTGATATCAAGAGAACTGACCACCAAGCTTGCAAAGCTTCACACAGTCTTGGATTTTGATATAATACCTAACTAGATTCAAGCAAATGGTGGATATTCATGTGCAAACTAGGGTACCCAGTTAATGCAATAAAGTTAGCAAAAGTTTGGAAGAAATGTGGTCTGTTTCAATGGATTCTTTTGAGAGCTTAAACCACTTGCTAATTATTAGAAATTTATGTAAAACTGATCAGCTTGTGTCACGTCCTGTGGCATTATTCACAGAGGGCACGGCATCAGTGTTTTGAGAACAGAAAGTTTATTAGCTCATTTAGTCATAAATCCTTACAGTTTGTTGATGCACCTGTACTGAGCCAGCTGCCTCACGTCTGAGTGAAACGTAATTGGTATTTTGGCTACACGCATATTTGAAGGCATCAACAAATAAGATCAAACATTGCAAGAAGTTCCAATCCTACCACAACTGCTCTGTCAACATGTCTAATACAGTGGTAATTATTCATTCACATATTTAATACAGTGGTAATTATTCATTCACATATTTTTAGTCTGAGCATGGACGTTTAAAGGCTTTATATACTATTTACCACATACATTTCCTGCAAGTAGTGGATTTCAAATATGTACATACACATACATGTGTGTGTGCGTAAACATACACATTTAGTCCACAAAAGGCTACCCATGTGGTTTGATAAATATAGACAGATAAATATCTAGGTAGGGTAGATACGACTCAGTAGTGTTACTGTTCACTGAGGTCAGCCAAAATTTTCCACTGACAGATTGCTTAACACTGTGGTGAATTTTAACTGTATAAATTGGAATACTGCATGACATATTTTTATGATACTAGATATTAGATATTTCTGAAATGTGAGTAGAGAAAAAAAATAGCCAATGATTTTTTTTGTATTAGGAAGCCCTCAGCCTGTCTGATTTTAGCTGGAACCTAAAATACTTCAAGGAGCTTCCCAGAGTGTCAAGAATTTATGCTATAACATTTTTATAAGTATTTGAAGTTGCACAATTCAAATGCATCTGGATTAAAAAAAAAAAAAAAAAAGAACGTACCTGGTTAACAGACACAAATTTGTTTGGCAACTAAATCTCACATACGTTCTATGTGTTGTTGCTCTAGTGTTTTGCTCCCAGAGTTTCAAGACTGAAGAAAACTTCCTAACTCTTCCTCACAGATGAAGCTTGCTGTAAGGTCTGGCTTCCCAAGAGGGGGTGTGGAAGTGGTCTTTCACCTTCAGCATTGCAGCACATGATGCACCAAGGGGAGCTAGTGGCCAGAGCAGAAGTATATTAGATGGGGGCTACACAGATTAGCAAAGCTGGAGATGAAGAGAAGCCGTGGCAGGAGCTTGTTAGAGGAGTGGAGAAAAAAAAAAGGCAGGAAAGAACATGAGGGAAAAGAGATGGATTTTTCTGACTGGTCAGAAGGATACTGAGGTGCCCAAGCCAGCAGGCCTTTTGCCAGTGAAACATTCTCTGTGGTAAGCTGAGCTGGCAAAGTAACATCTCTGTACTCCTATACTGTCAGAAAATAGGGATTAACTTCACTGATGTCCTCCCCTTCCTCCCTTTTCTTCCTGATGGATGTACCCAACCTCCTTACATTCCCAGGTATTCTGTTAGCGCCTGTGTCTGCAATGTGGAGCCACTGGTCCAGTCCCTGCAGATCACACACCTTGGGGGATGCATGATTCCACAGGACCCTGTTTTTCAATTAAGGAATTATATTTAAAATATCCATTACTATATATTGTTGCAGTTGCTGCAGCAGTTTTACATTTTGGTCACAGATAGTTCTGGGTAACTCCAGGAATAGAACTGCCGCCCCCTCATAGAAAATGGATTTTTCAACATTTTTATTAGCTCCAGCCTTTGTTCTGTGGAGATGACAGCCAGTTGCCTACATTGGCATGACTGGTAGGAAAGTAGGTAGCGAGCGCAGCTGACAGCATCTTGCAAGTCTGTGATGCTAAATCAGCATCACTGCCACGTGCCTCTTCAGTGAGGATGGGATGTGGAGGTAGAGTCGTGACAGTATGTTCCAAGGTGTCTCTGTGGTTCTTCCAGCTTGCTCTGTCAATGTTTCATCTGAGGTTATTAGTGTTTATAAAAGCATGTCCTTAAAATAGCTGCAGGGTACTAATAGAAGTAAAAATAGCAGTTCTGCTTAACTTCTTCATACTGGGGTAAAATAGAGCTAAATTGGGCAAGTATAGAAATCATAATAGCACAACCCAGTTTAAGGGTGACTTTCAAATCCCTTTCAGGTCTTGAAAAGCACAGAGCTTAAGCTAAAATCAGACCAGGAGGCATTCTTTTCTGCTCTACAGAAAACCATTCTCCCTTTAACAGGTGCAAGACTTGGGGTGGCTTTTGCTTAGAGACTGCTAAAGGCTGTTTTCTAAGTCCTCCACTCACAAGTGGGGAAAGGAGCAACCATTAAATTCTTCATCTTCTGAAAAAACACATTATTTCAGAAATACAGTCACTCAGATTTGCATTGTCATTTGTAAAATAACCACGTATCCTAGCATCAAAAGAGCAGTGTTCTTGAAGAGTAGCATGTGAACTTTATACATGTCAGATGCTACAAATGTTATTCACCTATGACATACGGAGAGGGGAGCATAAAGGGCATTCTGTTTACTTTTCTCATAACATTATTGCTTAAACAGACAAAGTAGTGCACATGAATCTACTCCAGGCACAGTGGATCAATCACCATCTGCCACCAAAACAGAAGAATTGTTAGTTCCTCTTCTCTAACAGTGAAATAAAGTGTTGATCATGTTTCACTGAGAAATCCACCTTTTTTCTTTTGTTTTCAAATTGGCTATAGGTCTGTACGTATCTTCCATGATTATCGCCGGATGAGACACAGACAATATTTGAAGTAACATACTGCATGTTCTAGGACAAGACAAGGGAACAGAGGCTATTACAAAAGTATGCCCAAATTTGAACCTTACTTGACACTGGAGTCTGTCTCAATCACATCAGTGAGGAATAAGGGAGGCTGTGTAGAAAAATAGTGGAAAATTAATTATTCTATGATGCACGGCATAAAAAAAAAAGTCATCTTAAAATTTGATAATCACTTTTTCAACAAGATTTTGGGACTGATATTTTTCCTGTAGTAAGCTACTATTTATATACTGTGACTATACAGTATTCTTTCTAACAAGGTGTTTGTTGTTTTCACAACTCACAGGTTACTTACAACTGTTGTTCCAGAAAGGAAACAATGCAGTGACAGAACTGTGGGAGCATTTCTTGGTTTCTTTCCTTTAAAATGTACAGTTGATTTAAACAAAATGTATGTTTTGCTCATTTCTGATTTGCCGATGATAAAACAATATCACATGTAAATTGCAGAAGCTGACAAATTATTTTTTATGTTTGCATATCAGGCAAATAAGCAAATCTTACAGTTACTAATTATTTTTCAACCTTGCACATGAGAATGTGATTAGACTGACTACAACTGACACTGATTATCTGAGACAGGATGTTATTAAATCCCTTTGGGGAGCTTCTGAAAGACCCACCACATTTAGAGCAAAGAGCTTTTCTCTGCATTAGCTCATTTATGGAGCAATTACACGGAACTTACTACCGAGAAGATCTCAGGAAAAACACTGAGCAAATACCTAAAGTGGAATTCACACACCTCCCCTCTCTGTCAAAACATCTTACAACCTCATAGCATTAAAATGTTTCTTCAAGATTATCTATAGCAAAGCTATTTGCTATTTATCAGTAAAAGGTATGAGATAGATTATATAAAGACCGCATGGAAGAGAGATGGTAATGGAACTGAAGACAACAGAGATTTCTCCCTGCTCAAATGGCTTCCTTGCTCCAACAGCCCCAATTTAACTGATTTTTTTTAGGCTTGAAAAGCCCAATGTTTTCTCTTCATCCATCTCAGAATTTGCAAGTTTTGTAATTTCATTAGAGAACAACTTATGGAGGGTTTCACAGTGAAGTGAGGATAAATATGCAAAATGCACTGGTTTGAAAAATCGCTAGTGGTTCTAGAAAAACCTGTTGCTGAATTCACTGATTTTTTCAAAATTAAGATTTCAAAGACTTGATTTTCTGGAGAAATTTACAATTTTGTACCTAAAAATCTGCAGTTATGAAAAGGAGACCCAGATAGAGACCGTTTTCAGATTTGTATTCCTACAATGGACTGTTTTCCTGACACCCGTAGTTGAGAATGAAACTGCACAGTGAAATAGTGCAGAATTGGTATAGATTAAATAAGTACATACCTATTGATTATGAGATTTGCCGTTTGAGAACATTAGAAAAACTGTGAGAGATACAAAATACAATGTAATACAGCCAGCTCAGGGAAGAAGAAACACCACCGAGGTATTACAGATTTCAGAGATTTATTCTCACCTCTACTTTGATTTTAAAGCTAATATTGCTCTAAATTAGTGTGATGGAAACAACTAAACCTCAGGCCATCTCATTTTTTCTGTCGTCCCTGGGAATCTTCATATACTTAATCTAAGTCCGGTGCAGAAGAAGTTAAAAGATACTTAAATGTCCCTTCCTTATTCACTGAACAACTCAGTAGCACAACTAGAGTAACATGCTGTAATTCAGTTAGGGCTTTTCTTCAGAGTGCCTTAAAGAACATCATCTTGACATGAAGCCTGTCCCAGGGTGGACTTAGAGCAGCAGCAAGAGACTCACCAGAGTTCCCCCTTCCCATAAATATTGACATCCTCTTCTGCTCTCTGTAGCACAGCTATTGCTCCTGAAACGTGTCTCTGTATGTAAAGAAGTGTTCACGGTCCAGCAGGTCCCTATTTTGCAATTTCCGCTGATAATTCAAGGTGAATACTGGAAGGAAGAATTTTCTGCGTGTGTAGACATCACTGACCACAGGGAAAGCTTATGCAAAAAATCTGGTTCACAAATATGAACATGCTTGAGTGAGGAAAAACAGATCTTTTATTGAATTTATCCTTCAAGGCATGTTATGTTGTAATTCTGATACTGCAAATGAACACAGCAGTACTGTATGAGGTATTCTGCATGGGCAAATACCATAGTCCTTACTCAGATTTTACTCAGGAAAAACCGCCTTTGACTTGAATGAGAATTTGCTGGACTAAGGACTGAACAGAGTGTTTTGAACCTTACCAGCACTGCTTGATGCTAATGTTGGGCAACAGTTCTCATTGCTAATTTGCCTGCCTCGTTGGCCTTCTCCTGGGCTCTCGATCTGCATTTGCTGTGTGTTATTCATAGCTTATATTGCTAGTTCAGATTGCTTCTCTGTGTGCTTTTCATTTCCAGCAAATATTTTGCAGCTATTGTTCTGCTGCTGGTAGATGTGCATGGAACCTGGTATGTGGAGCTTGAACCTCAGCCCAGATTTAATTAAAACCGTTAAACATGTTCGCACTATGGTGCTCAGAAGGAATTTTGCTGACCCTCTTTCAATGAAGAATAAATTTATTTAATCTGATGTTTTTACAATGCAAAAATATGAGGGCTTGATTCACAAATCTTAAGAGCAACTGCTTCTCCAGTAAAATAGATGGAGTAGCATCCATTTACAGCCATAATAAGGTCAATCCTAAAGGCTTGTTCTGACCAACAGTAGCCATATAAGAAAATCACTAAATGCGTGTGCTGTAATATCACATTGTTTTGTAGTTTTAATACTGCTTTAAAGTAAGACATCCTGAATAATAATTAGTACCAAATTATGCCATAGCTTACTAAGATGCAGCAAATCTAGCTAGGTTACCACTCGTATGTCTTATGAGCCATACCTAGCCATGGTTTATCCTCTATTCATGCTGCAGGGTACGAAATTCCTGGGTGCCAACCTGCCTATGGCAACCTAGAATTCTCCAGGGCAGGCTCGCAAAATCTTCACCTACTCTCTGGGACAGGTAACTAAAAAGTGATGTTTTGTGAAGTTATGCTTTCTTTCTGACTTTCTGATGTCTGTAAAAATGTTTCATTTTTTCACGTCAGTCTGTAGTCTCTCATCATTCAGTTGTGCTATGTTTTCTGAACTAGTGGAATGACAGCAAATCTGTTTATTATAGTACTCTAGATGCTTGCCTCAGCCAAGCCTGTAATAATTATTATTAATATGTATAAAAACTGAAAGTTGTTTAAAGAGCTGCAAAATCCACAGCTGCTTACTGACACTATTTTTTTTCTGATAGAGATTGTTCTTATAATACAGATGCGCTGACTTTAATTGTTGATATCATGGTTATCTGGGCAGTTCATTCACCTTTCTTAATTGCTGGTATGGTTATATTCTCTCTCCTTTTTCAGGTTTACATTAGTCTTCGTTCTCCTGAAGAAAGGATTTTTTCAATGCTATAGTACAGAGATGTGTAAAGGATGAAGGAGTTATGACTGATTCTAGTTTACATTCCGATGAAGCATGTAGTATAAGATTAAGTAATGAGTCATTTTTCCATATTTTGCTTAGATTCTTTATACTTTTATCCTAAATTTATTCTTTGTTCTTTGTTGCTTGACTTTATTTCAAGTGGCAGGTATTGCAGAAGAAATGTCATTCACTGATCCTATAGTTTTCAATGACATACGAAAAATTGAAATGTATTTCACAGTAAGAACTTAATTAGATTAAAAAAAAATAAAGACAGGGTAATCTTTAGATTGCCTTCTTGCAGTCTATTGATTTTCGTTGAATAATTTGTGTGAATTTTTATCTTAAGAGTGCTGCTAGTGTAGGAAAGACATTAAGTGAGATTCTTCTGACACTTTTTTGGCACAGACTACACTCTATGGTAGTGTGAAATAAAACAGCAATCTTGGAAAAGTGATTTGAATCCCTATTTTTCAGTTCCCCGGGGTTCTCCACATGCACTACACGCTTATCTGAGGTTAGATGAGCTTGATGCAAAAATACCTTTGTTCTGCTGCTTCTCCCTCTCAAAACCAGGAGGTGACCAGTGAAGTGAAATATATCAGGGCATGCTGTTTTTCAGAACTGTTTTTCAAAATGTTTGACCCTGATTCCTGATTTGGAAGTCTTTTTAAATCAAAACAAATTTTCACAGCCACAGTATAATCATTGAACTTGATTTTATGTGGTGTTTTTAAATGGATACCTGTGGGGAAGTTCATAGTCTTGGGATGATGTTTAGTTGTCTTTCTATAGAGCTCTCTCAAAAAAAAAATCTCTTTTCCTCCTATCACTGTCCACTTCTTACTTTAGAAAGAAAATAAGCTTACTTTTATGGAGGACAATACCAGAGTTTATCTCCAAGTATACTGAAGCTTAAAATGCACAAATCCAGGATTTCAGCTCAGGCTATTTAGCCATTTCATTTTAGCCATTGAAAGATTTCATTTCCCCCCCTGCTTTTTAAAAAGCTCAAAAGGATCTAATTTTTTTATAGAGAGTTTTTGCTTATTTCTTAAAGCTTGCTTGTTTCTTTTTTTTTTTATTAACTCACATCTTAATCACATGCTTTCAATATACCTAGACTTTAAAAACTTGCCTGGGAACTTGCTTTCCAATTATATTGAAAAACATAAGCAAAGACAGTTGTATGTGAAAATGAAAGATAGTGAGTATGACAACTGCCAGCACTTACAAAATGAGGATAGATTATATTTTGCCCAGCCTGATGCACCTTACACTTTAAAAAACTAATGAGAAAACCACAAAAATTTCAGCAGGAGAGTTGAAAAAACCAAGCATCAATTCAGCCAGAATGCAAAGTAGTTCAGTTCTAAGGCAAAAAAAAAAAAGATGTATTCTGTGTTTACGTAGTCCGTATCTCAGGACAGAAAAGGAATCTTTTGGGACATCTGTAGAAAACGAAGCTGCTTGCTCGTTCTGCATCGTTTGGGGTGCTGTGCCCATGGGATACGCAGAAGCAGAAAGGTCCTGGGTCCCCTCGGAAGGCACACACTGCATATTGCTTTTCACATAAGTACTGCCTATTTTTAGATGAATGCCTGCAGCTTGATTTCATCCCTCCACACTTGCAGAGACCTCCTTCATTTAGTGTCTCGCTCAGAAGAGCTAATGCCAAGGTGCTGGCCTGCTAACAGGAGTTTGGAGGAATGAAGTCCTCTTCCCTCTCCTTCTTCATACACCCACAAAGAAAGGCAAGAAAACTGAGTCTTACACTTAAAAGCCAGTTCAGCTGAGGGAACAGGATAAGATAGACTTGACTGAACTAATAAATCATGACATTAGCTTGGGAGCAAGGTTGTATGAAATGACGGCACAACATGCTGAGCAGTAGGGAGCTTGCTAGAGGTGAACTCATTTATACTCTTGCAGAGTAGAAGACTTCACAGTTAACAAGTCCTAAAATAGTGTGCTGCAGTGTATGAAGCAAGGTAGAGCTTGAAATAATTAGCCAAAGATGACAGATGGCAATTCCTTTCTCTTTTTTTTCCCCTTCTCTTCTTGTGCTGTAATGTGAAGTTGATCAAAGATCCGAGGATCATTTGTTGTTGTAGGAAACTAAAAATATCTTGAAATAATCAGGCAAAATAAATTCATTCACATAACAGCCGGTAGCCCTCATTGTTCCTGTTCAACACCTTATACATGAGTGTAGTAACAGTTTCCCTCAGAATCTGAATTCTGAATGTGCACGGCTGAGAATTTGGGCGTGTCCAGGCTAAGGTGTATTGTTTAATCAATGCATTAAATCAATTTATTCATTTATTAAATTTAACTGTTTGCTTGTGTTAAGAAATCAATGATCTATTCTACTGCCAGGAAAACCTTCCAAAAAGCCCGTGGAGCTCACCTCTGTGGCATGTCACATTAGTAATGTCATACAGCTGTGTATGAAGGGGGAACTAAATGATGAAGAACAGACTGCAGTAGAACGGCACTAACAGCTACTGAGGGTGTCTGAGGGGTCAGTGCTGTGTCTCTGAGCAACAGCAGCATTATCTCCCATGTTCGTTAGTAATAATATCTGGCAAGCATCAGCATTGCTTTAAAAAGTGAACACCTGTGGATTCAAGTCAGAGATACAACAAGAGCTTCTGTCTTGTATCACTTCTGTCATAAAAGAGAATGCAACTTTGCCAGATATAATAAAAATAAAATGCAGTAATTTACTCAAATGTAAGCAATAGTCACTCCTTGTAAAGGAAAAAAGCAATGGCATCTGCAGTTCCTCCTCCCCCCAGTCCCAGTAGTAATTTTATCTGACTGGTCCTGGAGCCAAAGGAATATATTTAATTTTTTCAGCTGCTTAGCATAACCTTTGTGATGGGAACTGCTAAGATAGCCCACCAAAATGAGTCCCCTGAGGCAGGCTAAGATGAATTTTGAATAAGAGGAAAGGGAAAAGGATTGGGAAAGGAAGGAAATAGCCAAGGTGAGAACAGAGGTGATAAACGCTGTCCATCAGCCTATATCTGGATGTTTTATATCAAATAAAATGGAAAAAAATTCTTTCCCTACTATTAAAGCACATTTCAATCGTACTCCTCTACCCCACCTCCAACCACAGTTCTTTACTAGAAAAAGAAAGATGAATTTCTGCTTGCTTCTGGGTGGTGGGTTTCACCCATTCTCATACATCCTATGACAAATAAACAGCACAATTCAGGAGGAACCACATTCTTGTTCCAGCACAGCTTGATCCAGGCAAATCAGAAAGGTAAACAGACAAAATCTGAAGTGAGAAAGGTTTAATAACACAATTAAAATATTACTTCATGAGCTTGTGAGTTGATGTGGCAGGCTGCTTCAGTAATTTCCAGAGGGAGTGCTTATCTGTGACTACAAACCAAAGCAATCTAGAAGCTGGCCTCTCAAAGCTGAGCTGCTGCAACCAAAGGCAGCTTGCTTACTCACCTGGAGGGCTCTCTTTGGCTTCCAAATCATAAATTGAAATCTGTCTCTAATTTTGCTACCTCTATTTCTCAATGCCTCATTCTACTTTTTTTTCTCTCTTTTCTCATCACCGTTTAGTTGTCTGGCTTCCCTTGTGAGATGCAGTGCAGACTGCTAGGACTCCGCCTGGCATTAAAAAGCAGGGAACGTCTGTTCAATGACTTCAAATCACTTTCTGTGGGAGGCAGCCCCCCCCCAAATAGTCTTTGTTACAGCAAGCCGTATTTGGTGCAGTCAGCTCTTTCTCCTGCTTTTCTTATCCTTTTGTACTCTCCAACTCTACATTGCAGCACACCTTTTTTTCTAGCCAGGAGTTTTATGCAAACATAAACAATATGCAGGACTTCCAAAGGTGAGCCTTCTTCCAGAGAGATGTCAAGAGTTTGGGCAGCAAGCAGCGTGGAGATCCCTTCATGCCTAGGAGTGGCCAGGGTTTTTACATTTCTCCTCTCTTGGACAGATGCTGGCTAAATTTTACCATGCCAGAATTTAACTCCCTTCTCTCATAATTTCACCAGCTGACTCATTTCAGATGTTGTCCAG
The DNA here is from genome assembly GCA_013398155.1 of Pedionomus torquatus. Taxonomy (NCBI): domain Eukaryota; kingdom Metazoa; phylum Chordata; class Aves; order Charadriiformes; family Pedionomidae; genus Pedionomus; species Pedionomus torquatus. Next base: position 16,857 of record VZRU01002890.1, on the reverse strand, counting down.
AGCACTAGGAAATATCTGGACAATGTGGACAATTTGGAGCAGGGCATGAACATGATTAGAGTCTTCCATTACTGTGAGAAAATAAAAATACTCTTCCTACCTCTAGAGAATGAGTCAGAAAACATATTCCTCCTTGAACTGCAGGCTTTTTTTTTTCCTCTTGCATCCTTATTTTCCAGCTCTTTATCCCTTCATTTTCTAGAAACAGAGAAATGAGTTGAACAGGGATAGCCTTTATTCAGACTTCTGTAGGATCACTTACTGAACTTAACTATTTGCATTTAAGCTACTAAGAGTCTATCTGCTGGAGCTGAAATCAGTCAATCGCCACAGACTGTAGGGAGAGCCTAACAGAGGCACTAAGAGACAGCTTGGAAAAAGGCAGAGATGGTAACAGTTTCCGCAGCTTCCACTGATCATTCTGCTTTAATCACCTTTGAATTTGAGCACCGCTTTTTCACTTTGTGCTGAATTAATTTCTCACATACAGCCAGCCCAACTACACTCAGGTATTCAGTCTCCAAAGTGTCTTGTAAGCATAAGTGGTCATCTCAATAATAGGAAAAAGAAATGCATTTTGAAGATTCCAGATCCAAATCAAGCTAGCAGAAGTACTAAATCAGTCCTCAGAGATCTGGCTCAGCTCCTCAGCCTCGGTGTAGCCCTGTACCAGGTGCAGCACTGGGCTGGCCAGTGCAGCTGTGTGTGGTGGCCTGTCCTGGTTTGTAAGTCATAGAATCATAGAACAGTGTGGGTTGGAAGGGACCTTAAAGATCATAAAGTTCCAGCCCCCCTGCCATGGGCAGGGACACCTCCCACCAGACCAGGTTGCTCACAGCCCCATCCAGCCTGGCCTTGAACACCTCCAGGGATGGGGCATCCACAACTTCCCTGGGCAACCTGTTCCAGTGTCTCAGCACCCTCACAGCAAAGAATTTCTTCCTAATATCTAACCTAAATCTCCCCTCTTTCAGTTTAAAACCCTTACCCTTTGTCTTACCCCTTCACTCTCTGATAAACAGTCCCTCCTTATCTCTCCTGTAGGCTCCTTTTAGGTACTAGAAGGCTGCTACAAGGTCTCCCCAGAGCTTTCTCTTCTCCAGGCTGAACAACCTCTCAGTCTGTCCTTGTAAGTCCACATTCTTTCCTCTCCATGAGCTGCTCTGCACCCTGGTTTCCTTAGTGCTCTGCACAATAACGTGCTCCTTGCACTCGGGTATGGATTCTTTCTGTTCCTTTTCATTTGCCCTTTGAATTTTCAGCACACTGGAGGAATCACAATTGCCTGCCAAAGAAACTTCATTTAAATTATCAAAAAAACTTTAGTGTCTCTTTCTTAAAGCTGTGATTTTATTCATGGTACTTCTATTCAATCCATTCAGACCCTTAGGTTATGGATAGATAGTACCTTTAAATAAAGGACAATTTGTATGTCTTTATTATGAGCATATTTAAAAAATCCTACCATATTGCATAGCCAATAATGGCAGTCACTTAAGACAACTCAGTGCTGACAGCTAGTCCTCTAAGGGTTTTTTGTATGTCAACATGTAACTGAATTTTCATATCTTAATTCCCTCATAGTACGGTTAGTATCAAATGCTCTTGTTGGATAGAAGTGTCTGTGGGCTTCAGATACTTGTTACAGAAGTCACTCCTTCTGCAATCAAAGACTGTCAGGTCAATATAAACCAAAACAATTCAGTTTTATTTTTAAGAAAGATCTCTCTTTTCTATCATTTACAAATAAGCCCAACACAGTTTGGGCACATTTACCATACAGTACCTCTTGCCTGGTCTGAATTTTTAATCGTGTGAATTATGCAACAGTCAGGTACTCACATCCTAAGTGAAGAAAATATGCTTTCCAAAATCTAGCAATAATTCTGTTTTAGGTAGCTATATCAATTCTCCAGGTGGTGTAAATCGGCGCTAAGGATCTGCCCCGTGGAACTTCAGACCTCAACTGCTAAACATCTCCCACCTCCCTTCTAAATCACTCTCTTCAATGTTTCTGGTAAAGCATCCCTCTTCTCTGGTTTAAATTCTGCCAGAAGGCCAGAAAACTAAGAAAAGGACTCTGTTACTTATTTTATGTGTCCATCAGTCATCTAGAAACTATCTGAGCTCCAGATTTGGATCACCCACACGTTTGTTCTGAAACATATGTACAGACCTTCCCTCTCACAATCCAAACCCAGCTTCAGGTTGTTTATTTTGAAAATGAGTGCTGGAAAGAAAATTCAAATGGCTTCATACTTGAAAAAAAATAAAAATAAATAAATAAATAAAAAATATCCCAAACCAACTCCAAAAGCTATCTATCTATCTATATGTGTGTGTACATATATCTATAGGAAGGAAGGATCCGCATGCAATTTGACAGGCAAATTGTTTTTACTCCAAAATTTCAAACACTTACCTAACTTCTTTGAAAGTACTGAAGAAATTTGGTGGATGTGCTGCAGTGAAAACAAACCTGACACAGGTGTTGGTGGAAAAATGTAAAATAATGGGTGATGTGAGCAGTGTGAGCCTGAACTCACAGGAAAATGCCTACAGTGGACCATTTGCCGAGGCATTTGTTTGGGTACAAATGAAGCTGCTGAATAAAGAGCACAGGAGCATTGGGATTTGTGGACTGTGCTCCAGGTCTGAGCTACAGACACGTAATCTATTTCCACAATAAAACTGTTTTCAAGTCTGCAGTTGGGTTCTCGGAATCTGAACCTAGACTTTGCTGCTTGATCCCACTCCCCTCCTAATCAGATGCAGCATGTGCAAGGTCAGCCACAAAAGCTGCAGGCAAGGAAGATAGTTTTGGCACTGCCCTTTTGAAACGGTGACCCTGAGCATGTAACACATAATCAAAACTTGATTAACATAGAAATCCAATTACTGTCTCGTTAAAGATCTTTTATTAATCTAGAAAACACTTGTAAAATTCCTGGACTTCATTTCCCAACAACATCAAAGCTAAAAGCATTGATAGAGGGGTTAGATTCAATGACGTAAATATCATCTCAAAGCTATTCCTCCTAGGCTGAGGTTTGGGAACCTTTCTTGTGGCATATCCACCCTGGGTAGCAGGCATATCTAGCAAAACCCGTGCTAGAGCTGTTCCTGGTGACCAGCAGCAGAACTGTGCTGGAATAAAAGGTCCTGGGTAATCCAGACCACCAGCCATGGATCATCAGGAGCAGCTGAAGAAAAAATTCCATGGTAGCCACAAGATTAAGTTGGCAATGCAGTCCAGCTCCATTAAGTGACAGCACAGTGGCACTGAGGACCTGTCGGCAACTCTTCTAGCTGCAAATGTCCCCAGATCTCTGTCTCCAGCTTGCTACTGCCTAGGGTGTGAGCTACACGTCAGGAAAATATCCCCCAGGGCCTTGCCTCCTGCTTGCCTAACTGTCCTCATCCCTGTGATGACAGACCCCATTCAAAGATCTGAAACAAAACTGGGAATGTCGAATGTGGCTGTTGACTCTCCTTGAGCCAAACAGGACATCTATTTGCAGAGCTCCACAGCAGTCTCACACTTGGAAAAGCATTTCCAGAAAAGCAGGGTCACAAACCTGGCCCCGGTCTCTCTGGCTGCCCACTACATCACTGCTCCTGACTGTCATCCATGGTCAAAGTCAGCACAGCATGGCTGGGCTCACAGAGGTCATTTGGCCCTCTGCAGAGATTGTTTCCTGCTCTTCAGAATCCTTCACATGAAGCACCTGTACAGGGCTGTTTTTCACTTTTCCCTACATAAAACCCCACAGGGTGGAAGAAGAAAAGGTGTTTTTTGAAATTCTGCTCCAGAGTACACTTTTTGCAAATTTTCTTCAGTTCTCCCAAATTCCTGATCCTATGAAGCCCTTTTTTAGAATGTGACACATCGCAGACATGAAAGAAATTCGATAAACACTTTAAAAGCGTTTAGCTGTTCTTCTTCTGTTCTTTTTATTTTTTTTCTTCTTTTTTGTTGGCCTCCACATACTCTAAGCAAACAAGAAAGGGAATACTATTACCTCATCTCATACACACAGTACTGAGTCAGGAAGAGGGGGAGTTATCTGATGAGATGTGGTTGTCTATGTCTGAGCTACTTGACTGTATTCCTTTTGTAATCAACGGAAATGGGTACTTCCACATTTGCGTCACCCCATCTAAAAGTAGGCTTCTAAAATAGGTCAGGTTAATCTCATCCTGATAGTGTCAGCTCATCATGCCCAACTAAGAATGGGATCCAGAGCTGATCAGCAGTATTGACATCTGCTTCTGGTCAGGTCAGTCTTGCCTTAACTCAACCCACATAACACCAGGCGCATTTGGGAAAACCAGCTACAACACTTAGAGCTCCAAACCCCCAACCAGGTTAGTCCCTACTTACATGTTCCTTCTCACAAGACAGGATGTTTAACCACAAAATACAATTGGTTTAACATAGGATAACACAACCTCTGTTTTACTACCCAGCGATGAGAACCTTTGCTATGGTTTTCTTCAGTATATTTGACATAGGTGTCTACCTGGCTCTCATTTCCCATTATTTTCCCTGCTAATTTCCTCCTAACACTACTAATCATGTTTTGTTTTACTCACTCCTACAGCTATGTGAAGGAACATAATCAGTCCATTGAGAGAGAATTTCATTAGTTCAAAGAATGGGTTTGCTCCACTTTTAAAAAACATTGCAGAGTCATCTACAAAGAAAAGCCCTGGTGTGGCAGGAAAATGTGAAAGTGCTCCTGAAGCAGTGTGACCAGCCAGGTGGAGACGTGGGTGGATGCTCCACCAAACGGGGCAGCCCCATAGGCATTGTCTCTTAGGGAGTCAGCTCAGGAAGCATCCTCTTTATGGGCTGTCCAAGGAGAACAAGCACTACAAATCCTCTTGCCTTCAGGCAAGTGAACTGCCACAACTTTGCACTCCAGGACTGCTCTGTCATCAAACCATCTGCCAGGCAGATGAGCTGGCAGAAGATCAGACAGATACAATGTAAACCTACCTGTTTTCTAGCACACCTTCCTCAGAATGGAGCCATAACCATACAGCATCTTAGCTTTGCCTGAAATGCTCTGGTGGAAATATGTTCACCTGGAGCTTCTGCAGCCAGCACTACAGATGAATCCCAATCAATGGCTGCAGGCTGTGGTAGGCAAATATTTGTCCACTGATGTTCTGCTCATCAACCTGCACACCCTTTCCTGTGGCTGAAGCTGTGCAGAGTGGCACCAATGCTCAGATTGACGTACAGGCTGGTGGGAACATCTAGAAAAAAAGATATATGTTTTGGCCACTCACCACCCTTTTTGGAGAAAGGTCTTTTGGAGAGGGAGTTGACACCAAGAATGCAAACATCTCTTAGCTTCAACCCTTGTGCACGCCAGGATGGCAAAATTTTAATGCCAGGAAAATACCAGAAATACTTGGTGGTACATGAACTTGCCTGCACAGCCGCCTTTTCTTTCTCGTGTAAAATAGAACACTTTTCACTAAATGTAGAGTCTGAGTAGTGCTAACTCCCACCGGGTCATATCCCCCTGAATGGCCTCTGAATTGTCGTGGAGGATCAGCTCCAAAAGCAGGAAACAACAGCAAGGCTTTGTGTCTCCCTGTAGGAGCACTGCCCGAGGGAAGAGGACTTCAAATTCCCCAGCAAGAAGTGACTCCAGAATTCAAATCTGGCAATTACTGGCAGCATTACAATGTTAGTGGGCACAAATTTCTGTGCCAATATATGTTTTCCTATCTAGTTTATATTTTCAGTTAGCATAGACACTGTTAATTGGTGAATATAATACTTTGGAAAGTCTGAAGACCTATTTTTAATAACCTTTATACTAGCTTCCCTTTAGAGGTTTTCTTTCACTAGTCTAAATATTTAATATTGTACTTACTGTCATTGTTTTTAGTGAAATACCAGAAGGAAGTAAAATAGGTAATGAGTTGGTTGTCATGGGAGCAGGACTTTGGGGATCTTTAGAAGAAACAGACAACCACTTACACAGAAGATCCTAGTCTACAGCATTTTGCATCCTGTCCTGTAATTCCTCCCAGCTATAGAGATTCACAAAATCCAGGTGTTTTCTAAGATTTCCCCAGACTACTATTTATTTGCAAATCAGTCCTCTAATTTCTTCTGTCTGTACTTTTTCCACCAAATTATTGTTCTTAGTTTTTAACAGTATAACTATATAATATATGTATGTGAAATGTAATTGATACATAATAAAGAATCACAAGGGCCACCTAGCCAGAGAAGATAAATTATTAAATAAGATTTATTGATTAGCCAACTTTAAAAAAATTGTGCAGTGAACTTTTGTAATTAAATGATATGTGGAAGCAGAAACAGAATGCAGCTAGTTTGTAAATTTGGTTGTTTTGAAGAAAAGGGAAAACACTAAATGTTTGACTTCATGTCTCCATACCATTTTTATTTTTTCCCTCTTCAACCCTAACATATCACTACAAAATTTACGGAGATTCACAACAAATTTAAGTATCATTTACGAAAATCCCAGACTTTCAGAAGAAGAAAGTATATAATGCAACCTAAGGAATGAATTCAGACACAGCATTATGTGATACCACTGGAAACTAACAGGAAGGGGAAGGTTTTCAGAGGAAGAATATCTGTTTAATGAGAAACGCAAATAAATAAATAAATGAATGAATGAATGAATAAATAAATAAATAAATAAATAAAAAGCTCATGAAATACCTTAGATTTGTATAAAACAAAAATTGAGCCTCTAATCCTGCTACTGGAGATACTAAATTTGACACACTGTGTTTTTCTTCCTACTGTTTCTTTCATTTGCCCTGCCTTTTCTTCTTAAGTGTTTGCTCATATATAACTGTAAGCAACAGACAACAACAAGCTTTACCTTGAATCAGGAATGTATCCAGATAAGGCTTAAATCCCTCAGAAACTGAAACTGTTCTGGGAATCCTGAGAAATCTGGCTCTCATTGTTACAGCTATTTGTACCTATTCCATGGTTTCAGTCCCAGACTCAGGAAAATACACAAGTTTCATCATATCATTGCTTAAAGTTTTTCTCTTTCTTTCTTTCTTTCTTTCTTTCTTTCTTTCTT
>VZRU01002885.1:118073-133712 GCA_013398155.1 Pedionomus torquatus | reverse complement strand
GGAAAAATCCAGTGTGCAAGGACCAGAGTGACAGAGGCACTGCTGCTGGAGTTGATATTGGACAGTCCTGGCCATGGTGGGATCATGGCTGTGGGCTGGGTACCATAAGATGAGGAAGGTCCCTGCTGGGCTTTGTGCGCCACCTCTTCACTCAGGGCATGGATGATGGGCTGGGGCAGAGCAGTGATGCCAACAAGTCTGTCCCAAAAGTGATTTTACATCATGTCTTGGTTTTCTGCCTCCACCTGGGGCTCTCTGGACTGGGCACGCGGCTTTCCTTGCCCAGGTCTGACCCAACTAGTAAAGTGGACTAAATTGTGGGACAAAACTCTGGAGGCCATGAACTGGAGTGGATCCTGGGAGATGCTGCTTGTGGGAGGCTGGGGCTGAGGCTTCTACCTGGGCAGAGACTGCTTTGTGTACTGCTGTTTAAAGAACCTGGATAGCAGGTGGCTGTGTTTTCTCCTGTCTCCAGGCACTTTCCTCTGCTGCAAGAGGGGAATTCTACCTGTGTCCCTCCTTCCACAGTTGGGATACAGATCTGGCCCTGTGGGGTGAATAAAGGGTTTCACGTCCAGGGTGTTTGTTAACTTGTGATGGCAAGTGCGTGGGCTGGCAAACAACGGCTCTTGGCAGCATGCAGGCGAGAGCCAGGAGGCAGCAGTGTCTGTTGTGGTTCCTGAGCCTCTCCGTGTGATACGCAAGCCGCTCTTCCACAAAGCCGCTCTTAATAATTTAGAGAAGCTGCCGCTCTTTTTCCTCTCATATGAGCCAGTTACCCAGGTGCAGCTGCAAACCAAGACCCCTCTTATCAGGCTCATCTTGGGGCTCTCACCCGACTTGGTGAGGATGAGCATCACTGCTGATAGCCCAGGTGCCATCAGCCAGGGCAAAGCTCACAGCATGGTGCTCAGTGCAGCTTTCTGGCTCCAAATTTCCAATTTCCCTCTTGAAAGCAATGATGGGGCTGTGCTACCTGCCAGAAACCAGAATGGAAAGAAGTGACAGCTGCTTGAGAGGGGAGAAACCTCAGTAAGGAGTGGCTTTGGAGGCAGCAGAGACCTGCCAGGAGATCATGAAACCCATCGGAAACAGAAAAGAGTCACTTGCATCTCACACTTTGGTGGAACTACCAGCAGGTTTCTATTTTCCTTACCCCCAATAAAACCAGTGCAGCCTTGTGGGAGCCAGCCCAGGAGGCGGGTGAAGGGGAAAGGCATGCCAGGCACCAGTTTGTCCTCTGTGGGGGTTGGAAAGTCCCCTAGAAACCACCACAGGAGACCAGATGGGATGAACGTCCATCTAGGATGGTTTTCACCTTTCCTCAGAGCAGGAAAGTGGATGTGGTGTCCTCCCTTCTCTCTCTGGTGCCACTGAAGACTCCCAGAAGCCACCATGGGCAATGCTGTAACTCTGACAACATTCACTCATGCTAATGCATGGCTCTGCCTGCTGGGGCTTTTTAGCAAACAGCAACCCTGCTCCTTGCCCCAGTGGCTCCAGCAGAGACCTGCTGTGGCCGATTGGGCTCAGCTCACCCGGAAAACCAAGACAAGAGGTAGCCACAGTGGGTGAGAAGTGGGAGCTCTGTCAGCAGTTTTGTTTCTGGCTTTCCTGTCAGACACAACACCAGTGAGAGGGTGGGCCCTGCTTCATATTTTCCATACTGCCTCTTGAGTGGTGGAGGTGCCAGGTCTTCATACCCTCCTGTATCCCCTGGCTGCAGCCACGACTCCTTCAAGAGCAGTCAGGGCTGGCTCCTTTCCTCTCTCGGCAGGTGGTGGTCTGCAGCCAGCTGGAGGAGCTGAAGGTGTAGCAATAGAATCTCCCACCACCACTGGGGATGGGAGAACATGCAGCCAGTGGCAAAGTCTATGCCTGTCCAGCTCCCCAGCAGACCGGCTGTGATCCTGCCTCTTTGAAGGGAGCAAGGCTAGGGCCCAGGGGCATGTGGGGTGAGTGGTGGAGATGCTGCCAGGCACTGTCCCATCCCTGTTTGGAGGACAAAGTGACCAGTGCCAGCAGAGACCTGAGATATGCTCCCCTGCACTGTGCCGGCCAGAGCAGGAACAGGGGTGGGATGAGCTCTGGGTGGGATGCAGGTTTCAAGCTCTCAACTGAGCATCCTCAAAGCAAGCAGTGTCCTGAGATGGGTGTCAGCCCCCACACCCCAGCGTTCTGCTCAGGGATGGGGATCTGAGCACTTTTGTGTGCAGGATCTGCTCTTGTCTTTCCATGCAAGCCAGGAGAGCTGCTGCTGATCATTTTGTCTCTCCCTCCAGCGTGGTGATTGTAGTTCAGTCTTCATGGAGTCACTGCTTGGGATCTGGAGGAAGTTGTTTTACCTCCCATCCTGAGAAGTCCCAATTCCAGATTTCTCAGCTCCACCACCCCACATCCCACCTTCCCCTGCCCCTCCTGTATCACAGCCCTCCTGCTTTTGCCCACCGCTGCACCCATACCAGCTGCCTGCCTGCTGTTGGCATCAACTGACAGGTTATGGCCCTTTTCTCCACTCCAAATGAAGCAGGGATCCAAGCAAACTCATTTCCACCTATGATGCTAAGGCTTGTGTCTGGTTTTCCAGGCAGGGCTGAGCTGACACCCTCAAGTCCTTTGGCTTCCCCTGCACCAAGAAGGGGCTGGGCTGCAATGAGCCTGGTATAGTTTTTGGGTACATCTTTTCTGCTGCAGCTGCTTTGTTCACTCCGGGAGGGGGCGTGGGTGGCACAGTTTCAGTGGTCTTGGTTTAGGCCGCAGAGAAGAGGTTTGCTGCAGGGTGGTTAGGCAGACCCCACCACCTGGCTCTGGTTTCTGACCTCGCACCCTGCACCGTCACAGCCGCTGGAGCTAACTTCTGTGCCTCAAAGCCACTGACCACCAACAGAGTAAGGGCAAGGGCCCAGCCTGGTTCCCAGCATCCTGTTTTGGGAAAACTGAGGCTTACAGGAGCACAAGCAGGAGAAGAACAAGGCCTTATAAAATTAAATGGCACCTGGACCTGACTATTCCATGCTGTCAGCCATGTGCCGTGACTGGGAATGACTCCTGCCCACCTCATTCCTACCAGCATTGCCGTATGAGTGGTGGAGGATGCTGCTGACAGCTCCTTACCCCATGCTTTGTGCTCACAAGCGCACAGCATCCAAACTGGGAGGCTGCAATATTTGCTTCCCTGTGTCACTCCAGAGGGAGCAGCCGCAGCCTGCCTGCGCACACCTTTGTGCAAGCACACACAAATGCTCACAAATGCTCACACAGCTCCCCATGCAAATTCGTGTGCACGCTCCCCAGATTTGCACAGCTACCGTGGGCCAGACACACAGCCCCCCTCGTCCCCTCATCCATGTGCTGCAGCTCTTCCCATGCCAGGACCCATCTGCAGCCGAGAGGGTGGCTGTGGGCACTGAAGCTGCTGCATTTCCTACATACTCTGGTCAGAGCAGTTAGAGCAAACCACTTCCAACCATGGCCACCCAGAACTCCGCCGAGGAGTGGCTGCCACTACCATGGGTGCCAAAAATGCTTTGTTAGCTCCCTGGGACCGCATACCAGCTGCAACCTCCAGAGAGCAAAGCTCATCCCTGGTCCCATGCTAGGGTTTTGCTGATGGGGAATGGCTAGTTCTCATTGGGAGACATCCAATGAGCTGGGACTGATCCCTGTCAGTATCTGCAGCTGGACTTGTGCCTTCAGCCTATATCTAAGCAAGCAAAATCCCCTAGATAGGTGCTTGAAAGTCAGCCTGGTCCCTTATATACCTCTGACTTGATTAAAGGTGATTGGGAACAACATGTGAGCAAGCATCCCTTAAAAAAACCTGAGCTCAAAACCCAGGTTTTGAGAAAACTGGGCAGACAATTGAAGGTAGACAGGAAGTCCTCTCCTGCTGCTTGCATCAGTGTCTTCAAGGAGTGCCATGCCATGGAACAGCAACATACTATTCCTGCAAAATGCAGAAGCCAGGGGGAGAAGGGGTAGTCAGGTCCTGTGGCAGTAAGGTCACTTACAAGTCCTGGTCACTGGGAGATTTCAGAGATGTGTTTTGGTTTGGGGGACGTTGGTCTTGAGGAATTGCAGTGGAGCGTGTGGGTTATTTGGCTGCTGGGGTGATCTGTGAGTAGGACTGGTCTGTTGGGTACTATGGTGTGGGAGCATTGCCATGGCCCTGATTTGCTGGGAAAGCACCTATTGGTTCTCGAAGAGACAGGCTGGGGTGAGCTGATGGGTGACATGGTTGGTGATGGCACCAATGGGCCTCTGGGCAGGTTGACTGTACTTCTACCCACAGCCAGTTTGCACAGCCCTGGTATGTCTTGAGGGGTCCAGGCCCACAGCACCTCCTTTGTCCTGTCCCATTGTGAACGTTACGCTATCAGTCACTGAGCCTGCTGTAGGCTTGCAGAACATCTGTGTTTCCTCCCACCGCCCTCATTTTGCTTTCTCTAGTTTTGTTTTGAGTTGGCTCCAGGGTTTCTCCTTCTCTCTCTTCTTCCTTTTGGCAGGATGTGCCCAAGGAGGATGCTGACAGGCTGGATCCTGGCACTTAGGGGCGCAGAGAGCCAGGCACAAGCCGCTCCACCATCTCTGAGACCTAACCCACTGCTCATGACAGCAGGGCAGAGCCTTCCTAGAGGAGGCTGAGCCCTCTCCTTATGCCTGGAGGGACATTTATGAGGCCAAGGCCTACTAGATGAACAGGTAGCCCAAACTCATTTGGCTTGGTACCTGCTCACATCTTCACATCCATGTCCTCCCTTAATCTCTCCGCATCACCCAGAATCCCTCTCCATCCCAGAAGTGCAGGGTGATGGGGCAACATCCCCTCTACAGTCCGGTTTGGGCATATCCCCATTTCCAGGATATCCGCTTTGTTTCAAATCCACCCTGGGACAGGTGGACTCCTCTAGTCTAAGGGCCTGACTATGAAGACAGTCCAGCCTGGAAGGAATCCTGCAGTCATTGCTTGTCCCTAGAGGTGGTGGGTTTCACTGTGACAAAGTGACAACCATTCGCAGTCAACAGTGGCAAGGTCAGAGGGGGACAGAGGGGTAGAGTGCTGGTATGGAGCCATGTCCCAGGAAGATACGGATGCGCAATTCACTATTTGCTTCAAGAAAGGGGGGGAAAAAAGAGGATCCAGGAAATACTAGATGAGTCAGTCTGCCTCTGTACCCAGAAAGCTGCTGGAACAAATTAGTAAGGCCACCAAGTGGTAAATACCGAAAGGGCAGCACTGAGGCTAAGAACAGATTTAGCAGGAGCACACTGTCAAACTAACCTCATTTTCTCTTCATCAGGGTGATGTGCTGGGTACTGCAGGGAAAGTGGGAGTGATGCTATCTTTGTGCTTTCGTGATGTTCTCATGAGCAAATTAGGGGAATGGGAAATTCTGTCACTGTGAATAGATGGCTACCCAAGAAGTTGTATCCCATGAGTAGTTATCAATAGCTTGTGGTGGTAGACACATGAACCAGAGGTTTTCTGGGAGACCATTGCTTAAATGAAGTCAATATGCTGCTGAGGAAGGGTGTAGGGGACATCTGGGATGAGGGTTAGAAATCAGTCACGCTGATTACCTGGAAGAAAGAGCAGAAATGCCCTGAAAGAATGATTGATGGAAAATAATTGAGTGTGTTTAGTGCAGGAAAAGATGAGGGAAGTCTTCAGAGTGGGGAAAAAAGCTTCAGTGTGGAACAAGCAGTGAAAGACAGAGAAGTGTTTAGGGTTATACCCTGTTGCTCAAATGGTAGTCCATCTGTCTTGCAAGCCTTGCCATACTCACAGACCGCATCCCTGCTACTGAAATGTCCTGCTCTGCAGTCCTGCCTGGGAACAAGGGCTGAATGTCCCTTTTTGTTCCTCCAGGGGACTGCTGGTATGGGGTGACTCCAAAAGGAAGGGATGAATGTCTCAGCAGGGATAGAATGCATATGGGCCAAGCAGGACAGTGAGGGCACTTAGTCCCTGAGCTGGAGGGGTAGGGGATGGGGAGGCTGACACACAGTGAGAGATGGAGAGGAGGAGAAAGAACTTTGGTTCTTCTTTGGGAAGAACCTTCCTACTCATGCCTGGGTGGCTCAGCGAGGGGTGGGAAGTGAAGTCAGAAATAATTTCAGACTGTGTGAAAGCAGCAGGGGAATTGCCACTGGGCTGCACCTTCTGTTTGCTTCTCTCATGCATCTCATGGAGGAGCCACAACCAGCGTGCCGGGATGGAGAGGATTGGCAGGGTCTGTCCTCAGCACATCTGGCCAGCCCAGCAGGGTCATGTCAGGGCTGTGGCAGAGATTGTCCTCGGTCACTGCTGAGGCCAGGCTGCAGGAGGACCCGCAGGAGCAACTTCTGTTGCCAGGTGGGTGCTGGTAAGCGGCAAGGTGCTTGGGCAGCACCAGGAGGTGTGTGTGAAGTGGAACAGGACGTCAAAGCAGTTTCAGCTCTGTGGGTGGTTCTGGGAAAGCCCCTTTAGTAAAAGCAAGTCAAAGGTTTTAATAGAAGGACCAGGGCTGGGCTCCTTCTCAGAGATTATTGCAAGGGCTCGGTGCATTGTGAGTCGTGATTTGAGTTGTGTTGCCATGACGTAACTGGGGGCTGGTTTCCATCACAACTGGGTTTTGGAGACAGGGGCCCATCCCTATGTCAGGGGTGCCACTGGACCCCTGTTGAGCTGCGTGCCTAAGGGGCAGTGTTTTGCCCCCCGGGGTGGGCAGCATGGGGAGCAGTGACTGCCCTGGTGGGAAGAATCCCTCTGCCCTGTGGCAGCACTCTCAGGGAGGAAGGGCTGGGTTGAAACCATAGATCCCCCAGATGAAGTGATTGGTTTGTTTGGGTAAAGATGAGAATACCAGGAGAGAGGACTGTCTCCCCAGGGGGCTCCTCCTCCTCAAAATAGCTCAAGGTGCTTAACACAGTCATGGCTGCCCTTAAAGTAAAGAGGAGACGTGAAAATCTTCAGGTTTCTCCTGCATTCAACCATCCTTGGATAAACCTCAGCCCCTAATACAGGGGTCCAAGGGGATGGAAGCTGCTGCAGGGCAGGTGGTCCCACCCCTGTCACTTGTTGGCTCCTCATACCATGCTGTGACATGATGATGCCAAGCCATGCCAGCTTTCTGCACTAGACGATTTGCTGTCCTGGAGACCTCTCTGTGGCAGGGTGCACAAAGAGGTCTTCTATAGTGAACCTGTAGAAGTGAGGGCCCTGTGCTCTGGAAAAGGAGTAGGAAGGGCCCAGGGAGGCCTGTTGCTCTCTCTTTCTCCCCACACATCACACCTGAGCAAGAGAAATCCCTGGGTCCCCACCTGTGAGCATCAGAAATGCTGGTGCGACAACCCCTTCTTCCCTGTCCTTCATATAGGGTGCTGCCCCAGCTCAAGTGGGATCCCATGTCCCTGTGGCATGGCTCTTGAACAGGGGATGACTCAGGTCCTATCCGCAGGTTAGGGCTTTGTTGCCTCTCCATAAGAATCCTGGAGACCTTGGTTTGGCTCCTCTGCTTCTGGGAAATCTCCTTTTCTTCCTTCTAGTCCTGTTCTAGATCAAGACATATTCAACAGCGGAAGGACCTCAAAGTAGGGAAGAACCTTGAAGCTGAAGATGGTCTCTGGCCCAGGACGTTGTCACCTCCCTCTGCTCTCACAGGAGAGGCAGCGCACACTGTGAAGGTGCTGGAGGACTCTTGGTACAAATGACTTACCAGTAGCAAAGATCAGAAGCTCCCTACCACCCTGTGGTTACTGGGACTTATCTATGTTGTCTGCTTCCCTTTTGAGATCTGGAGTATGAGCCTGATGTGCTGGTGCTTCTTAAGACCTCATAGCCACTGTCACCTACTGCTGGCAGCCAGTATGCCCCTCTTGTGAAGCCACAGGTGCTGTCACCTACATCCTCAGCAATCCCACTGCCCCAGCTGGCTTCAGAGCAGTGCCAGCCACTGACACCACTGCCTGGGCACCTGGGCTTTTCGGGTGCCAGGGGAGAATACTTCATTTTACATTAATTTGAAGATTTTTTTTTTTTTTCTAAGCAGAGCTCTGTCCTGCTGTGGGCTTTAATATCACACAGTCTTTGCATTAAACTCTCCCTGCTTCTGGGAGCCTGAGTGCTGCTCCAGACACTCAACATATGGAGCTGCCATAACTTTCCATAGTGGTTTCATCCTCAGCAGCCACCCAGCACATTTTCTCCTAGGCCAGGCACTCTGGGGAGTTTTGTGCCCTTTCTGTGCACAGGATGGTCCTCTGAAAGCTTCACTCTAGATGAGATTGTTTTAATTCCATGGCAAACTGAATTTGCATTATCAAGCTGCAAGTCTTCCCCTGACTCGGTATCAGTTATCATTTGGCATCTGGTCTGACCTGCTCTCCATCCTTCATTGTTCTCCATGGGATGTCCTGGAGGACCTGTGCACCTGGAGAGGTGTGAGCTGGGGGGCAGAGGGCTGCAGGCAGCCACAGCCCCACTGTTTATACCTTCCCTGGGTGCTCTCGACTCAGAGCACACCTAACCTCTTTCGGTTTTAAGTGCGGTGCATCCTCCTCGACTTTCCACTCTGAGGTTTCATGTCAGAGCTTTTTCTGCTCGTGTTGGCTGAAAGTAGTTAAAAACAGCCCATGTTTGATGGCAACTATCAAGAGAGATAAGGCTACCTGGGGCTTTATCAGCTGCTGAGTTCTGCGTTTTTGATGGCTTTTGCTTCTGTTATTCCCATGCTGGGCATAATGTCTGCTGCTGACAGTGATGGGGATGGGCAACCGGGCAGGGGGTTTCGTTTACAACCTCTCTGCTTATTGACAGAGCACAGCTTCAGCAGGGTCAGAAGTTCATGTGTGGGGATCGGGGAAACCCCACCTTGTCCTTGCTTTGGGGGACATTTCACATGGCCAGCACCTGGTGCAGTGTCAGCAGAGCCAGTTGGCACAGTTATCAGGATGGGGTGGTGCTGCTCATGTGGGAGCAAAGGTTCCCTTCTCCGAGCACAAAGACTTTGTGCCAAGAAGAAAAGTTTGAGGAAAAAGCACGCATACATCAGCACTCAGAAGCTGGCAAGCTTGACCATCAAATTTGGTCACTGCCTCTTCCCCAGCTCCAGGTGGGACCATGAGGACCTGGCAGGACATTTTTGCAGAGAAGGTTGCAGATGTGCACTTAACAGAGGCATGGATGCTTCAGGAGGATGATACCCTGCAGGTGCATGTCCTCAAGCCTGGCTGGAAGGAGTTTGTGCAGCACCGTGCTCTTGGAAGGTAGGGGGCTGCCAGCTCAGTCCCTGATGGAGAGGGACCAGGGATGATGGGCTGCCATGTGGACCTTCCCCTTCTCAAAATTTGCTTGTTTGCTTTTGACACAAAAGGGGCAGTTTGGAGCTGGGTGAGGCCGGGAGGGGTTTTCCAATTTTGTTCTAAACTTAGTGTGTCATTGCCAAACTGGAAAAAAGTCACGATGATTGGAGGGGAGTGTGGCAGCGCCTCACACTTTGGCCTTGGGGCCAAAGGGCAGCTGCTATTTGACCAGTTTTTCTCCATGTTGGTGTCGACATACAAAATGCTCCTACAGCAAGAAGGGGTAGTTATACCACACTAGAGCCAAATCTTCTGGTTTGCAGCCTGACAGTGAGGAGAGGGAGAGCCACTCTCTGCTGGGACATGAGGCAATGCCCGAGCATCTCTACCTCTGCATTAGGCTGTGGGGACCCAAAGCAGAGAGACTGTGGCTCTGCACAGCTCATGAGAGGCCCCGTCTCAACTGTTTCCACCCCAGGGAGGACTCTGGGCATTGACCAGTCACCTTGCCTTGGCGGTAGCAAATGGAGACCTTTGCTGCCAACCCCTACACAGATTGTGCAAGATAAAGAGCTGCAAGTTACATACCTTTTGACTACTTAAGACACCTCCTCACTGGCTCTGTAGCCTCCACCTACACTTTCCTTTTATTTTTCTTCTTTTTTTTTTACTTCCCCAGGCCTGGGCTTGAAGCTGGCTTTCTGCTGAGCTGTGATGAGCCAGCATGGGTGAGGGGCTGGAGCCCCGAATAGGTCTGAGGCTTGATGCTTCCTGCCCCAAGGACCCCTACTCCTGGGCTGAGCTAGGAAAGGGGACTAGGATGGTCCAGCAGGCAGCCTGGATCCTAACATTTTTAATGCTGGGCTAACCCTAAGCTCATATATGTATTGAACTGCCCAGGATGTCATGCTATTTTGAGGAGGACAGTTCAGTGTGAAACTTGCATGGGTGAAGTTGAACCGTCAGCCCTGGCTACCCTGACAGCATGGGAAGCTGGCGGCTCAGCATGGGGAGCCTGAGATGAGCTAGTCTTCTCCATGTCCTGGCAGGTTTCGAAGCTCCCAGTGCTTGCATGAGTGGTCTTCAGCCAAAGTGCACATTCTGTTCCACATGGGTCAGTGCAAGGGCCAGGGCATGGTACGGATGCGAGCCTTTCGCCAGGCATGCAGGCGGTGCCCCAACCCCCAGCTGGAGGAGGCCGAATTCAGCCATGAGACTGCAGAGAGGCTCTTGCACAACCTGGTGCTGAAGATTCTCCAGTACTTCTACCATGTGCCAATCCAGCCCTCTGACCTCCTGGAAGTCGTGGTGGATGTGCCGGTGGTGGGGCCACACAACAGCGATCGCTGTGAGGGCTGTCAGCTCGGCGTTTGCAGCAAGTCAAGGCCACCCCCAGCATTGGATGCCTGGAAGCCTTTGATGACTAGGGCCCATCACACTCCAAAATGCCAGGGCAGCAGGCCCCATGCAACCCCAACCCACTACCCCTTGCCTTCCAATTACAACTGGAAATGCTGGTGCTGCATCAGCATCCCTTTGCTCTGTGTTTTGGCAGTGCTCCTCTTTGTCCTGCTCTATTTCACTAAGAAGTAGTGGGAGCTGGGGCTTGGAAACAGGAACAGAGCGGATGGCTGGGGAGGCTGATGGAGCACCCAGAAATTTGGGTGCCCAGGGTCAGCCCTCTCTTGTGTCATGTTCAGGCTTCCTCAGCTCGTGGAGGGGACAGGCAAACAGTGAGGTGACTCAGCCCAGCACCTTGTCGCCCAGCCTCGGGGAGCCTGGTGGGTCTGGTAGTTTCTTATGGGACATATATAGTGTGAGGAAGACCCTCAGCTGCCCCATGGAGTTGGAGTATACTTGCAAAAATAAATCAAGTCCTTTTTCCTCATCCCAAGGATGCATTTGTGCTTTTTAATTTTTCCAAAGCCTTTTCTATGCATGAGCGAGCAGTTCAGTGGGAAGCTGTGGGCTGCCTTATTCCACCAGCTGGGTTTAGCTTTCAGGGGGCATATCTGGATGCTTTCCTGCTTTTGGCCTTGGTGGAACTGGGCAATTAGGCAGCTGGCACTGCCTCCTATGAACTGTGTACAGCAGCATCTGCCCTGGCCCCATGTACCTGTGGATGTCCCTTGTGTCACCAGGGCCCAGAGATTGCTTTATCTTCCAAAAACACCTGGGTGCTGAGCTTTCAAAAGGGAAATCTTTTTCAGGAAGTGTAGTGACAGGATGAGGGGTAACTGTTTTCAACTGAAAGAGGGTAGATTTAGATTAGATATTAGGAAAAAATTCTTTACTGTGAAGGTGGTGAGATGGTGGAACAGGTTGCTCAGAGAAGCTGTGGATGTCTCCTCCCTGGAATTGTTCAGGGCCAGGCTGGATGAGGCTTTGAGCAACCTGGTCTGGTGGACGGTATCCATGCCCATGGCAGGGGGGTTGGAAATGGGTGATCTTTAAGGTTCCTTCTGCCCCAAACCATTCTATGATTCTATGACTATGTCTCTGAAAACCACCCTGGCAAACACAAACCCCTCCCAGCAGGCTGGGCACCCTGCCGTGGGGGCAAAGGGTGCTCAAGATTGGCAGGCTCAACGAGGCTGTGGCAGCAAGTCCCAAGTCTGCCCTGTTAGGTCAAATGTGGGGAAATTGCACATCAAGGGCTACAGGATCTGGGCAAAAATGAGGATACTGGTTCCTGCCTGCTGCTACTTCACCCTGCAGGGTTCAGGCAACCTGGTGGGCATCATGAAGTTAGGAAGAAAAATGTTGTTCACCCCACAGCCTCTTACCTTCCCTGCAGGGGAGCTGTTAGGCTCCTATAGGATTTAGCTGTGAGAGCAGCTTGTGCTGGGCATGACTATGGCACAGAAAACCAAGTTGAAATCAGTCTGCAAATGCTTGAAAAAGCTTTTAAATAGCTTGCACATCATAAGCCTCAAATATAACCATGGCCACCAAAGTCCATCTTCCCTGGGGTCCTGGGATGGGACATGGTGGGGAAAATCAGAAGTGAGGCGGCAGTGATTGGGCCTCTTCTGGTATAAACTCCCAGTGACATGAAGTTTAGAACTTCTCCTACATTTCTGTGATTCTGTGATTTCTTTTCCATGTAAAGAGCTTGATTGGTCTCCTGACCGCACTATACCATTGTGGGGAGATCTCCAGTGTAACCTTGTTGCTGCTGTGTTCTCTGGTGTTCATGAACTGCCTAGGTGGTTGAGGAGCAGAAATGCAGACACTGGGGGAGCTGCTGCTCACCATGAATAGCAAGAGCTGAAGTGAACAACCCCTAAGCTACTCCAGGTACTGAAACTGGGTTTTTTTTGTCTGTCTGGCAAATGAAGGCCATTTGCCAGACCTGCAGAGATGCTGAGGTAGCTACGTCCAACCCCTCCTGACCCTGCAAATGGTTTGATGCTGAAGATTGAGATGGTAGAAAAGATTTCATGACTGAATTAAAGAAGAAACATGGGCTGAAAGAAAGACAATAAGCAACCCCAGCATCACTGGTGCAGCTTGCAGAGTATCAGGCCCTGTCTGCACAGTTTCTCAAGTGGTCTCCTCCCTGCGGTGTTCTGCTTGCAGTGCTCACTCTGGGTTTGCTTTTTTTGCTGGTGTAAGGTTGTCCTGTATTTTCATACATGCAACCTGCAGGCTATTGGTTAAAAAAATCAAAATAACAAGAAAACCATGTGTGTGATCCAGGGGTCATGTGGATTTTGTTTCTTAAGTGCTTGGTCCAACTCTCCTCCTTCCCCTCTTCTCCAGTGTCTGCAGCCCTGGACGTGGAGCCACCAGATGGAGCTGTGAGATCTCCAGGACTGCACGGGGAAGGGATGGGACTAGTTGCCTGTCAGCACTGGAATGGGTGAGCGTTCCCCAGATGGGGGATGCCCTCCTCCCTCATCCTTCTGCCCAGCTGTTTCCCCGTAGCACGGTCCATCCAATCCATATCCTGTGTGGGTACGGTTCCAGTCTGTGGATGAATTGATTCCTTTCTGTGATATTCTGGTCTCAGAGCACTGGAGAGTCCCACGTGATGCAAAACATGGGGACTCAAACCCTTCCTGGTCCCCAGCTCTGCCTGAGGAACAGTAGTGACACAGTAATGAAGCCAGCATGACCTGTCCCCCTTTGAATGAACATCAGTGATGCCCCAAGCATATTTGGCAGAGGAACCATGGCTGAAGGAGTGCTTGGAACCCAAAAGGTCTCGTGTCTGAATGGACCTGTCTTTCTGGAGGTGACCTCTCCTTACTTGGGGAGGAGGAGGAGGCTGATCCTGCAGCCTGGACCAAATCCCTTCCCTCCTGCACAGCTCTTCTCCCACTGGGAGCAGACCACCCTCTCCCCGCCGGCGTTATGTCATGAAGCAAAGACATCGCCAAGTTTCTTGCTGCCATTGCCCGTAGACCTCTTCTTTCCATGCTGAGGTTTTCCCAGCCCCAGTCATCATGTCTGGCTGTCTGCAGCCTCCTCAACCTCCCAGCTGCTGAGGGGGAACTCCCTTGCCTCCTACTGGGAAGACAGCCCTGGTGGAGACCACATCCCTGCAGGGATCCTTATTTTCTTGTTTCTTTTACAAGGGCAGAGCCATCCCTCACGCCCCTGCAATGCCCTCTGCACACACACCACGCTCCCCCACCTTGTGTGCTTTTTCCCTGCTCCCCTCCCTGCCGCTGCCTGCCTTTCTCCTTGTGCTGTGTGTGCATGTCCCCTCCATCATGCAGCCCCTTTGTCTCCTCCCCATTACTCAGAAACCCTCGGGCACACTCAGCCACAGCCTCATTTTTTGGCTCCTTCCAGGATATGCATTTCCAATGTGCATTTATGCCCATCTCCCACTTGTTTCTTAGCAAACTGCCCTCAAAGTGCCACTTTTCATGGCTTTGGACACTTTTGGAGCTTAGAGCAAGCCCCCATGGCTCAGCACACTCCCTAGGATTGGTGAGTAGTGACCAGTCCCCCCATCTGGCAGAAGGATAGTGAGCCCATCCCAGGGAAGGTGGCTGAAGGATGAAGGATGCTCTCTCTCCCTGTGGGTCCTGGTTGTCCCCCCTGATCCATCTGAGGCTGGGCTCTGCTGCAGCCAACTGTCAGCTCATGCCTGGCACTCACACGCAGCCAGGGACAGCCAAACTTTACCCAGGGTCTTTTTTCTGGCCTTTCACTGCAGCCAGACTGATAAATTACTGTCTCCGCGCCTGTCTCCCTGGAGAGAAGCTCTCAGTAGTTGGCAGGTTGTGAGGTGCCAGCAAATGCAAAGCCTGTTGCTGTTTCTCTCACTTTTCTTCTCTGCTGCCTGTTCCCAGCCCTCCCTGCAGCCAGCTGCAGTGGCCACCGGGCACAAAGGGCTAGCACTTGGCAGCACAGTGGCTCAGTGAGCAGGGGGCGAGGGCTGGGTTGTGTCAGGGATATCCCAGCAGAGCTGTCGATGGGATGTGGAGGAGAGTATTTATGATTGATCTATTATAGGGCAGCAGTATTTCTAAACCGGCCCCGGGGCTGCCTAGGCTCAGATACTACAGCTGATGGTTTGATGCTCAGGGGGTCAGGCCTTGATTTTGCTTTTTGTCTCTCCTCTCCTTCATCCCTCTGATGTCTCTGGACGTGTTAAGACCCGTGAGTGAGGGTGCCAGGTTTCCACTCTCCTCCTCACTGCTGACCCACAGGAGGCCACTGCTGTTATTTCAGTTCTGTGCCATAGGAAAATAGGGATCAATAACCCAGCTCTCAACCTTGGATCCAGGCACATGGTAGGAAACAGTGCCCCTGATTTTAAGTTCTCTCCAGAGGCTGGGTTTTCGCAGCTTGTGATGTGGAGAAGAGGTGCCCTGAGGAGCCTCTGCTGTGAAGACGCACTCTTTCAGTCCAACAGCTAGTGTGGATGGGCTGATTTTTCACTTCTTTTAAAGCAAAAGTCACATACCTGTTATTTTTTTTGTGCATGTCAATTGAGCCCAGGTGTATTTGCTATTCTCAGCATACAGGTTGCTGCACTTTCCTCCTGCCACTGCCCCTGTCTTCAGTGATGTGCTAAGGCTATAAATAATTGAAAGGCATGATCTCATTTTTTGCTGTTTTTTGCAATTTGTATTCATGGCTGGTCAGGGTCTGTCTCAGCCCATGAAGCTGTGCAGGCCGTGGCTGAGCCACCATCAGGGTGAGGGGCAGAGTGCAAATCTTCCTGGGAGCATGGGCATCCCCAGCAGAGACTTGCAACCAGCCTTGACCGTGTCTCACTTGGAATAAAAGCCTCAGGGCACAAACTCAGTACATTTCAAAGTTTTATTTTGTTCTCAGGAGGAAGATTTCACTGAACCATCCTTACCTGACATTGGATATTTTACAGAATGTAGT
>VZRU01002885.1:91208-117577 GCA_013398155.1 Pedionomus torquatus | reverse complement strand
TGCAGTTACATGACATAGCCAAGAGTACAGTTCTTAGCTGTCTTTAAGTTCAACCTTCCTTAGGCCTTCTGCTCCTCTACATTCTCAACAAGTGGCTTTTTGGACGATAGCAAAATGGCAGAGTGACTTGTTCACTGTTGGCTCCTATCTTGCATGGCAAACCAGAGGAGGAAGAGGAAGAGAGGCCCAAAGGAGGGTACAGGCACACAGAGAGGACAGCAGGCAATTTTTGCATGATGCTTACAAGAGGGTTTTGCTGGCAAATCAAAAAGATGATGTCCCCACTGAAGGAAGGTAAGGTCATTTGACCTTCTTCCTTGGTGGCCTTATTTGTTTCATGGGCCATGGAGGGAGGCTGGGGAGATATGAAACTTTGTGGTGTGTTGGGTGAGTTAGGATCAGTCTAGAATGACTTGGACACCTTCTATAGGCCGGAAGAGTCATGAGCAAATGCTGGACACTATCAATAACCTGTAAATCTGCCAAATCAATGGCCTTAAAGGCAGTTAAAAGGGACTAGATTCCTGCAAGAGTGAATGAACTGTCACACAGGACTACTGAGGCCCCTAAAGAAGAGGCAAAACCCCAAGGAAGGGCATTTTATCTGAAATAATTCTGCTGAAAATAAGTATTGCTTAGATAAAGCAGATGTGATGCTGTCTCCTGAACTTTCACTGGGAGGTCTGCTGTGGCTGGAAGACATTCCAAGAGCTAGTCTGGGGAGAGGACTGGAGAAGGCTTGAGATGATAGAGGGTCAGAGAAGTTTTGGTGGCTGGAAGTGAGGGTGACACTGAGTTCAAACCCCACTCCCTGTCCTTGTGTCCTCTGTGGGTCACCCATCCTCCCCACAATGTGGGGTAGCCCATTTAGATTAGTGCTGTCTTGGCAGCCATTAGGTTGCCAGCCATTGCCGAAGTTCAGGGCTAATGTGGATGTATCTTCACATCGCTGGGGCCAGGTGAACATTGCCTGAGATGCCATCAGACAGGAATATTTGTTTACCAGTAAAAATAGTAGCAAAACCCCAGGGGTCTCTCATTACTCTCTGCACAGAGAAGGTGGGGGATCTGTGAGGTCCAGGCCTGCCTAGCTGGGTTTCCCATGTTGTCTGTAGCCTCTGTAGCTCCTGAAGTTGTGTCATCTCAAGGGAAGATCTGTTTGGAGAGCCCCAACAGGGTTGGACGCAATTCTCTGTGCGTGGCCCAAAGCTCTGGTGGCAGGAAAATGCTGCCTCCATTGCTGTGCCTTTGTCTTGGCTTGGAGCGGGGCTCCCCAGGAGTATGGGTGAGGTTTGGAGATAGGGAGCACAAGCTGAAATCTCATGCTTTGCTCCCTTCCCCCAGCTCCCTAGCAAGCATTTCCTAAGAGCGCAAGCGAAGGGATGTGGGACCAAGCGAAACAAATGATGTGGAGGGCTGGCAAAGGCCTGGCGTGCGCTGAGCATTGTGGCTACTGCTTGCGAAAGACCAGAGTCTGGAGCCTATTAAAAAACAACAAGAAGAAAGGGAGCTGTGGCAGCAGGCTGCTTAGTCACTCATCTCTCCAGCTCCGGGTCCAGAAATGTCCATCTCTCTGAGGAGCCTGTTTTCTTCTCAACCCAGTCCACATAGTTGGAGACTTTGGTGTACACACCATACACCTGCTTGCTGCCACACTCCTCAGGGCCACCCCATGAGACCAGCCCTTGGGCCACCCATCTCCGGGTTCCTGGGTCCTGGATGACAAAGGCTCCTCCACTGTCTCCCAAGCAGGTGTCCTTCCCGCCTTCGTAGTAGCCAGCGCAGAACATGTTCTCGGTCACACTGTAGTTCCCTGACCGTGACTCGTAGCTAGTCTTGCACTCTGCATGTAGCACCACCGGTAGTTTGACGTACTGCAAGATGTCTGACAGTGTCCTCATGCCCGAGCTGATGATCTCGTCCACAGTGATGTTGGGGTTAGAGATCCCCCAACCAGCCACCAGCCCCAGCGTGTTAGGGTGAGGCCCCTCCAGCTCATGTTCAAACTGGGGCAGGCAGACAGGCATGACGTAGTTCCCCATGGTCACCTTCTCCTTCAGCTTGACCAGAGCGATATCATGGTTGTAATTCTGGATGTCAAAATCCTCATGGAGTATGATCCTCTCCACAGTCCGGTTGACAGCCTCCATCTTGTTCCTCACATCATGAAGGGCCAGGTAGACAGTGACATGCTCCTTGGAGACAGGTATGACAGTCTTGTCTCGCCGCTGGGAGCGGAGCACGTGGGCAGCTGTCAGCACCCAGGAGTCTGAGAGCAGGGCCCCGCTGCCAAACCATTTGTCGTTGGGCACCCGGGACATGTCCTCCACCACAATCAGAGCCTGCCAGGGGAAGAAACCAGGCTCTGCATTTCGACCGCCAATGATGCGCTTGATGATCCCAGGCAGAGGACGAGCTGGCCGGCCACACACTGGGGACAAAAAGGACAGGACAGTTACTCCCAGCACTTACCTAGGGAAGAAATGAAAAGGGACAACCTTGCAGATTATGCCACATGGCTGGCTATTTTCAAACCAAATGCTCACTTGCGTCTTTTTTTTTTTTTCCATAGAGGGCAATTCTGCTCATTTTTTCCATGGATATAGCCCATCCTCCCTTCTATCTTCACCTTCTTCTGGCAGAGTGTGCTTCAGAGCTTAGAGCAGGTTGGGCATTACACACCATCTCCTATGCTAACAGGTCACAGAATCACAGAATCACCTAGGTTGGAAGGGACCTTTTAAGATCATCTAGTCCAACCAATGGGGGAAAAAAAAATTAAAAAAATATCCAACAGCCATAAACAACACACCACACCACCCAACACTAAGCCATATCCTTGAGGTTTTTGGAGGTATGTCTGGGAAGGGAATGCATCTGTTCTTCTGAAGGTTTTAACTTCTTAAAGGAAGTTCCAGCTCCTTTCATGTCTTCCTTGCCTAGTAGAACAATTTCTGGTGGTTTGCCCTCCTGGGAAAGGAGCAGCATATTGCTTTTCCATGAGGATGGTGAGGTGACCTTGTTCAGCCCTTGTGCATGAGTTGTCCAGTTTCTTCTGTGAAGAAGCCATGCTATGTTCCTCTAAGACTGATGACTCAGACATGAGACCATAAGTCCTCAGTGCTAGTGCTGCCTCTGTCACCAACCTGTACATGACTTTGGGCTCTTCCCCTCTCTCTGCTGTCTGAGCTACTCTGGCAACACCTTTGGATCACAGAGCATCTTTCTTTTCCCATAGCCCCAGGACAATTGGGTCCATCTCTCCATACCAAGCCCTCTGGCTGACTCATGCTTTCTGGGGCTGTGAACAATGAGACATAGATTAGAGAACTGTCTTCTCTATGGACCAGTAGAACTTGTTGGTTTCCAGGATTTGGGGTCCCTTCCCCCAAGTGCCCGTGGAAACATCAATCCTGGCATTTGCTCCCACATGGCACCCTGGAAGACCCAAGGGAGGATCTCAAGCAGCTGTCCCAGGAGGTACCACTAGGCCTGTGGCAATGATACATGCACGTTGCTCAGCACTGTCCATCATTGCACTTCTGGGGCCTGTGATACCTTTGTGGTGAGGCAGAGGGTCCTCTCTCCCCTTGCATCTCCCCAGCATGCATTGTGGATCCCATAGGTATGGCAGCCTGCCCAGCCGACAATGAGACAGGACTGAAACCAAGCTGAGTCACTAGAACCCAAGCTGGACTAGGGCAGGAACCTTCAGATCTGGGAACTCCCTGTTCCTGTTGTCCTAACTCTGTGGGAGTCCATCCTGGGTTTGGCTGTGGGCAGTCAAGGCCCAGTTAGTCTCATGAGTTTGCTCAAAAAAAAGTAGCCTCCCAGCTAGCCTTTCCTTCCCCCACCTTTGCTGTAGTCTAAAAAACGATGATGTGAATGCTATTGGCCATGAGACCATGAACTTTCAAGGCACACTTCTGTTTACAAGCCCAGGTGGGTCTCAGGCCCAAAGAGTCTCCATTGAGCTTGCGAAGGGTCAAGGTCTTGGTATCTGTCAAGGTAGGGCTGCAGCACATGTGGCCCTGTCATGAAGGGAGGTAGAGAGCCCTTGATGAAAAGAGTGGGTTTGTGCTAAGGGTGGTGGACCTCTGCTCCAGGTGGGCTGCAGGATTTACAGTGCAATTTGCAGCCTCATCTCGGGTAAAGAGTGAGCTCTTGCCCACTGGGCATGAATATGGACAGTCAGAATTTTGTATAACATATTACAGGGCCATGGAGGCTTTCATCTGGGGATAGCTACCCCAAAGCTCTACCAGATCTCCTGACACTGAAGTCAGGCATGGATCCATTGAAACATGTGAGCCAAGGTGCGACTTCAAGCACTCTTAAATAGGACTAGATCTTGGTCTTGGTTTACACCTATGTGATGTATGCTCCAGGTGAGGAACATGGTGCTACCAGATTCCTTAGGGAAGGGGAAGTGAAGGGATCCTTCTGCTATGTTGAAGACTTGGTAGATGCTATGATTTCTGCCAACCCTGGATTGCAGCAAAACAGGTCTGTGGCTTAAAGAATTGTTGTACAGTTGAGCTGTTAGGTGGGACAAGGAGACAGCTTGAGACCCAACCTGCACTTTGCAATTCCTCACTTTTCATCTCAGTTTCTGACGTGATTTGGCTGGATCCACAACACTTCGGAGGCAGAAAGGCCAAATGAGTAATCCTTGTGCCTCACTGTTCCCCTTGAGTTTGCTCAGTTCTTCCCAGATCATCCAGCCACTTGTCCAGCTCCCGTGCAATGTGCCAAGAAACCCAGGGGAATGCTAGTGGGAGGACTGGAGCCTGACATCAGCCCAGCCTCACCCCTTGTTCTGACACCCATCACGAGGTCTGTGGTCTCATGGCCATGGCATTCACCGTCCCAAAGGAGCTGTGACTGGAGAAGGCTTGTCCATGGGATGTTGCCTAGCACCATGGGCTTTAATCACACATCTCAAGTCTTCCCCACAGTTCTGGCAGCTATACCAGCATCTCTCTGCTCAGCTCCTCAACAGACCCAGAATTAATGTCTGAAGAGCCCCGACATGCTCCCTGTTTTGCCTCCAGGAGCTTTATCCAGGTGCAGTGACCTGGCATGAGGAAGAGGAAGCACTCAGCATGCTGAACGTGGCTCTGAGAGGGTTGGACAGGGTGGGCAAGGACACAGAGGAACTTAAGCCTTGGGATAAAGGTGGTGGTAGTAGGGCTGGGTCAAACCTGTGGCATCACTGTGGAGGGGGCTCCCAGGGTGGTCAATGCTTGAGGGTGCCAGTATGACTAGGAGGTTATGGGAGCCAATTTGGGGATTTCCTTCCACAGCTGGCAGAGTCCTTTATCACAGGTGATGGTCTCATCCCTCTGAGTCTGCAAGGACTGGAAGGACATGTCCTCTGTGGAGAGTGCCTTGATGTCCACTGTGCTGGCAGGGGAGAATTCAGAGCCTCATAGAAAGAAAGTTTGACTCCCCGGGGTGATGGGATCACCCTGAGAGTCAGCCTCACAAACAGGGCAGGATGGCCAAGAGCTACTAACATGGATTTTTTGTGGCTGGGGTCTGCCAATAAGAAAGGTGTGACTGGCAGAGAGGGAGTGTGGTGAGCGTCTCTGAGCCTACTTCGCTCTCCTGCCTTTCCCAGTACTGCAAGGAGTAGAAAACGTGCTCAGGCAAATAATTCCTGTGTCCCAGCCCAGCCCAGCTGGTCTGCTGTACTGAAGCTGATGGCGGTCCCAGGGAGGTGGTTTTGGGGGAAGCACATCCAGCCAAATATTTATTCTATTAAATTACATATCAAAAATGCTGACCCGGCTGCAAATGCTCCCACTAATGGCAGAGGAAAGCATGGAGTGGCCTGGAAAAGGAGTTTCTATTGATGAGGAGGTGGCGTGAGACATGGGGGAAGATCTGAAGAGCAGCTGGCCAGCTGCTGCCTGCAGATACCGACCTCAGGAGAGCGTCACCCTCTCTCTGGGATTTTCCATTTTCCTGAAGTCTCTCTGACTCTGTCACTAATCAGGAGGTCTGGAAATGGCCCATAAAAGCAGCTATGGCCCCAAAAGATGTCCCCATATGCTCCCAGCTCAAATTAGTTCAGGCTGAAACATCAAGGAGAGATGCAGGGAGCAGCCACCACAACAACAACAGCCACAGTCCCAGCCTTGGAGCCCTGTGGGCTGCAGGGAATCTCAGGGTCTCCTCTGGTCTTGCAGTCACTCAGTATGGCCAGAGAGCAGATGCCCTGTAAGACCTGTCATGGTTCTGAGCCAGGTCCTGAACTCTGAGGTGGCTGGAGCTGCAGTTCCTCCACAGCAGCTGGACCCCTGCACCACACCGGAGAACCATCCCTGCACATCTGACCACAACCTGCACCCAGAACTGTCTCCAGCCCCGCTTCTTCTGGCAGCCAGACCTGGCTCCATGCTTGGCTATGACCAGACAACATCTCAGGGACTTTTATTTAAACCTGAGTGGATGTCTGGCCTGAAAACTTGCTGGCTGCAAACATTTCTTCCACTGCTAAAAGTCTTTGGATTTTTCTTTCTTTCAGAAGTGACTAGAATTTTCTGCAAGGCTCAGAGAGGTCCTAATTAGTCCTGCATGTGGACATGCCGATAATGGGATCTGACTGCCAGTGATGCTGAGCAGGTAATGTTCTGCCCTTGGCTGGAGCCATCTCG
Organism: Pedionomus torquatus; assembly: GCA_013398155.1. NCBI lineage: Eukaryota > Metazoa > Chordata > Aves > Charadriiformes > Pedionomidae > Pedionomus > Pedionomus torquatus. Next base: position 110,915 of record VZRU01002885.1, on the reverse strand, counting down.
AGTGGTGCTGGGGGCTGAATGTGGCCAGTGGACTCTGTCCCGGGTTGCTGGGGCTGCTGGTTACTTGTCTGCTGGAGTGGGAAGCTTGGGAAGCCCTAATAGCTGTGGCTCCTCTGCTGCCCGATGCTGCCAGGGGGACATGCCCTCACCACCGCTGCCCAGTGCCACCAGTGCACTTTGGCCATCTGGGCCAGCAGGGGTAGCAGGAGGCTTCTGTCCCCATTGCCCTCCCAGCCACACGTTGCAGCAGCCAGATACGTATAGCCAAGACATATGGCATTGCCACCAGGGAGCAGAGTCCCTACCTAGGGTCAGGGAGGCAACCCCATCCCGCATGTCCCTGATCTGCACCCTTCACTGTGGGACTGGCCGCCCCAGCACTAGTACCTGGTCGGCAGGACGGCAGCTTGGTCCCCAGGTCCTCGCTTCTCCATACCCCCGATGCATCACATGTATAGGTGGCTGGAAGGAAACAAAGCATTAGCTGGTCTGTGGCCCTGGCATGAGGGGTTGCCTTTTGCGGCTAGAAGTTGCCCAGCTGCCAGGACCCTTTTCCAGATTAGGAAGTGATCTCCCTTTTTTGGTCTCTGTGCTCCACTCCCCAGAGAGAACTAGGCAGCCCTGTCCCCAGCGGGAAACATGCTACCACCCTCTGTTTCATTGCCTTCTGGAGGGCTGTGCTGTACCCTCAGCCACAGCTAGGAGCTGCCGTCCCATCACTGTGGCCAGTGGCAGGTCTGCTAATGCATGCCAGCTGCTGGGACCAGACACACAGGGCCAGCTCCTGTGCCAGGGGCTATGAGCAGGGAGGCAGGAATGTGAGGAAATCCTTTGGCTTTGCTTGCTGAGGGAGGAGGAGGAGGGAGAGCTGGGGTGTGTGTGTACAACCCTTCTGCTGCCCAGAGCCAGGTCCCAAGGGTACAAAGACCTGTGGTGCTGGGCAAAGCACCCTGTGGCATCTCTATGGTTGTGGACTAGGGGTGTTAGGTGCAAACCAAGTCTGCCATGATCCCACTGCTGTTTGTTCACCTTTGGTGACTGTGGCCATTTGGGTGCTGGCATGGGGAGCCTCGTAGAGCCTTTTCTGGGGCTGCTGGACCTGGTGCTCTCTCACAGAAAATCTCACCTGCTGTGAGAAGGTGAGAACACGGGAGAGCAGCCACACTGCTTCCCCAAGGCTGCAGAACATGTGGACAAAGCACCAGGCACCACTAACTCCATCCTATCTTGTTGCAGAGCAGGATGTGGCCAGTCTGACAAGCCAGGCAGTGCAAACGATGGGTATAGGCTACATCCACCACCTGCACCTCTAGCTCCTCCCTGCCTGCAAATGCCTGGCCACGCACCCACCCACACCGTGCCGTGGGGATGTGGCCCGGCCCCACTGCTCACCGGTGGTGTTGGGGGCCATGTGGTAGTAGGGGTGCTGGCAGTGGTACTGGATGGCTGCTCGGTAGGTGGTGAGGTTGTTCCTGGAGGAGAAGGTGACAAAGCCGTGCTCCAGCTCTGGCGGCGCTTTGCAGTCAGCAACTGAAAGCCAACACAGAAGTAGCAGTTGAGTACTGTTTTTTGAGGTGTCCAACCCGTCAGCAGGCAGGTAATGCTGGGCTTTGGTGTGTGATAATGGTCCTATGGGGCAGAGCAAGTGTCTGTATAGTCCTGCATCCCCTTTCTCTAGGGCACTGCAGGGGGCACAGCCTGACAGGCTCAGATGGCAGCAGGAGGCTGTTCCCATGAAACTCCACCATGGCCACCCTGCAGAGACAGGACATGTCTGTCACTGCTGAACACCAGTGGCATAGCTCAACCACAGGTTGTACGGCCAACACCACTCATGCTGGTGGAAACCTTGTGCTGGGAGACCCTCCTGAGCACTTCATTAGTACAAGATGTCTCTGCTATACCTTTGAGAGGGGAAGAAACCTGCACTGGCAGGTGAGAGCCATTGGAATATTCTCCTGGAGTTTGGCGTTGCACCCCTTACCAACGGGCAGGAAAAGGTAGGCAGTGATTCACTAACATACTCCATGCATCAGGGGAGGCTTTTCTATGCACAAGGCTTCTTGAGGGCATGGCCTCATCTCTCCTTTTCTGGGTCTTGGTCACCAAACAGTGCTGATAAGCATCTACAGCTCAGGCTGAGTAACCCTAGGTCCCAGTTGTTCCTGTGATGGCAGGAGATGAAGAACACTGAGAGCATGGCTTTGCTCATAGGCAAATTTGGCTCTGCTTCACCCATCCCTGGTGTGGGATTAGTGTCTGTTAGAGGGAGAAGATGCTGTTGCCCTTTTCCATGCCCTGTCCATGGCCCCCTTTCTCCCCCACATCCCTCACAGTGACCTTCCCAGCTTTCCTTCCCATCTTGTCCCCTTATTGGGCTCATGCCACCCAACCCAGGAAAGACCCCAGGCTGCAAGGTGGTTCATCCACCAAAACCAGGAATGGTTTTGATGGATGGACCAAAAGAACTACGGGTGTCATAGCTCTCCACCACATGGGCAGTTCACTGTGCACTTGGGTGATGCTGTGCAGCCTCCCCCTGAACCATTCTGGGGATCTGTCCCAGGGGAGGGCAGAACCTGGGGTCTGATCCTGCCACGAAATGCAGTGCTGCAGAGCTGGGTTCTGCCACATTCAAGATGAGGAGTTGAGCAGGGAATGGGTGACTTTTCAGAAAGAAGTCACCAATCAGTGAAATGGATCAGGGGTGATGTAAGCTCTGTAGGTCTCCATGTGCTCCAGGATGTGAAGAGGACAAGGACAGGAGCCTCACGCAGTGATCCTGGCCAACAAAGGGACAATTCACAAGAAGCAGCAGCTGGCACTAAGGACATGTACTGATACTCAGGGTTCACCACCTGCTTGGGTGAAAGAAGCCTGGTTTATGGCAAAACCCCATTCAGTGGGGTCCCTTCCAAACCCCCTGTAGGGACAGAAGGTGATGGGATGGGTGTGTGAGTGCAGCCAGGTTGAGTGGAGGGTCTGGATACCTGTGACTTGCAGAGGGGCAGAGGAGGGGACACAGACCCCTTTCACCAGCCCACTGGCCCTGGGGGTCCCCAGCTGGCCTGAGCCTTTCTGCTGTCTTTCCACAGGTGCACAGAGTCATGGTGCCAGCAACTGTGGAACCTTTGTAAGGCCCTGCAGGATTGACAGGGCTTGCAGGAAGGAGGGAATGGATGTTGGGGGACCAACCTGGCTTGAACATCTGTTCTGGGGTTGTGCAAGCTGTTTATGGCTGCAAGGCAGAATTCACTGGCTTGCACAGCCTGTTCTCTTCCTTTGTGTCCCCTTGTCCTGGGGCAGGCCCTGAAGAATGGGCTCTTGCACAGAAATGTTGCCCCACCGGTGTCCTGGGTCTTGTGGTGAGGGGAGGGAGTCTGTGCTATGAGCTTTTCCAGACTTTTGCCTTGGGAAAGGGGCCATTCAGCATGTCCGTCTTTGTAGGACCAAGGTGGACTGAACTCCCCAACATGTACCTCCTCCTCTCTCTGGTCCACATTGCAGCTTCCTCCCCATGAAGCCTCCAATGCCTCGGAGGGTCCAAGGTGCACACTCTGGGCTTTTGGGGACATGAATGTGGCCAGACAAAGGGCTCTGACCTCCTTCAGCTGCAATCAGCCTGAGGCCAGCCTATCCTCACCTCCACTGGGGACCAAAGAGGAGCAGGAGGAACATCCATCCCCCTGTGTCAGTGCCAGGCTTCAGAAAAGGGCTGGAGATGCTAACCCATCCTCCAGGCCTCCTTGCCCAGAGGGTCTGAAAGGCACCAGGACTCTCGGAGAGAGGAGAGGAAGGAGTGTTTCTTATTTGCAACTCTGGGCCAGGGAGGAAGGGCAGCGGGAGGCTGAATCCAAACAAACAACCAACCAGGCGGCCATGCCGTGCTCCTTGCGCAACCGCTGCCTTGGAGGGGGAGCTGAGCTGGGCTGAGGCATCCGAGCAGAGAGGGAGGGATGCGGAGGATGCACCGAGAGCTGGCAGCAGCACGTAGTCCCTGGGCAGCGGTGCCAGGGCTGGGCAGACCCCCTTTCCATGGGGTGGCATGGCAGCAGCAGGAAAGGGGGACTTGACTTCAAATTTCCTTCCCCGCTTCTCGAGACGGAGTTAAGAAAGCACCAGGCGCGGGGGTTAAGAGTGCCATGCCAGTTAGACAAGCCATGGAGATAGATTTGTCCAGGGGAAAAGGGGACCTGCCCTGGGTACCGGACAGATCAGAGAGGGGCATCGAGACAGGCTGCCCATCAGAGCGGCGCGGCCGGCGCCAGCCTCACGCGGCCACTTGCTCCGAGCCGGCTCTTCCCTCTGTCTGGTTGTCGGCTCTATCTGCAGCTGCACCGAAAGCAGAGGGGAAGGAGGAGAGCAGAGAGAGAAAGCCCAATTAGTAGATGAGCAGAGAGAGGCATGCAGGAAACCCAGCCCCCAAAACATCAGAAACCGTTAATGAGCGCCCAGCCAGCCCTGTCAGGGTGCCACAGATGCCGGTGGAGCCCTGGCCATGCCAGGGACCCATCTTGCTCTGCTCAGCCAGGGCGACCTGGGGACGGCGGCTGGGAGAAGCCGTCACAGGGTTGTGTTTGGCCTCGTCAGTCCATGGAGCTGGATTTTATCCACCTTGGCTGAGAAGTTTTCTATTTTCTGCACTGCTCTCTAAAACTGTTTTTGCTTATGCTTTGCCTCTCCCAGACATCCCAGGGAGGTGGGAGGCATTACAGTTTGGAGGCCTGAATTGCCCATTTAGGGGCTTCTCGGCTTTCCAAAAAAAGTCTTAGAAATTTAGTGTGGTGAGTCATATCACAGGAGAAGGGACCAGTTCCAGCTCGGCTGAAATAATGCAGGTAATCAGTTCAATTTTCTCAAAAAAATAATACTTTTCAGGTTAAAAATATTTACCTAGAGTTTCTAGAGGGTTATTTGGTTTGGGGTTTTTTTTGTTGTTTTTTTGTCTTAATGAGGGTAGGACAATTTTCATCTGATCTCTGCTCAAGCTGGATAAAATCACTGTGAGACTGTAGTAGTGAGTGTTGTAGGAGTGGAGGAGAGATCTCTGGTAAGGCACAGTTATCACTAGCCCCACGCTTTCTAAGGAGCTCTTTCAGATACGAATCTATTTACCAGGTCTGAAAGCCTCCTGTTTTCCAAACTGAGTGAGAAAACATGAATTAAAACTCCAGAGATACTCTCCTGAGATAAGATCCACAGTATCACTAAAAGAAAAAGGATCTGCCAGATGGGGAGAGCCTGCATCCCAACATTGCTGGAGAGCATCTAATCCTGCTTCTCCTGGAAGGTCTTGGGAGCTTCTCTCAGCATGTTTGCTGCTTTTCTACTCTCTGGGCCAGCCTTCCAGCAGACTAAGCTGCAGTGAGAGCCTAACCAAGGGCTGTAGGTGTTTGGGGGAAAGGGAAAAGGTGCTGATAGGTACCTGATAGGTACATGTCCCAGGCTTGAGCTAAGGGAAGAGATGGGCTAGGTGAAGAAGAGATGATGCTAGTTATCACCTCTCATTTCAAATGGCATACCCTTCTTTCTCCCCTTTTCTTCCATTTTGATGTCTATAAATATTTGGGCAACTTTTCTCTCCTCTTTCACTTATTTGAGCAGTACTTAATTTAGGTTAGTACCTGGGATCTCTGTGGTGCCCTGGGTCTTAGTAGCATTTCATTTGGGAAGAAAATTTGGACCAGGAACCAGACTATCTCAAATTATCCCAGATTTATACAATGCAGCCAGCTCTTAAGAGCCAGGGTTGCTCTTTCTTTGACAGGAAGACAGCAAAGCTGCTCACAAATCAAGTTATATGAGTAATCTAAATAAAAGCACCAACCTCCTGCTTGTGGCATTTGGAGTGAGCCCCATTATGTTATCCAAGAATGAGCCAAAAGAGCTTTGCAGAGTTACGTAGCTTCTCTGGCTGAGTTTGTGTCTCTGAGTAAGGAACTCCGCTCTGGCAGGGCAGCTCCCTTTAGCATGAAATTATTTCAGCAGGAAAAGGACATTGGCAGGGTGGGGAAGGGTGTCCTTACTTTTGCAGATGGGGATCTTGTTACTCCAGGTCCCATCCTTTAGACACTCGATCTGGAAGGAGTCGCTTTCCAGGTTATCCTGTTCAGAAGATGCCAGGAAAAAAAACACCATCAATGTACAAAGCAAGGACATTTTTCTCTCTATAAAAAGTTGATTTCTTGGTGATTTAGTCAAGATATAGCCAGATCCTCCTGAAAGAGGGCTTTTCTAGCTCTAAAATGCAATAAAATCATAATGAAAAACTTAAAGAGTTTTCTTTTTGCCAGCAACTCAGTGGCATTCAGAATGCAAAAGAGCTGGAGACATTTATTCCTGTTCTAGGCTTCGGGTTGGATAAGGAGGCAGTTCTGCATGAAGGATGAGTCTGGGATGAGATCAGAGAAATACCCAGCTCCATGTTGGAAGTCAAAGCAGGCTACTGGTTTGGAGGGAAAACAGCCACCCCGTGAGTCACCCGTGCTCCCCGTGGTTCTCAGCTGTTTCCCGGAGAGGGCCTGCCAAAATCCCTGCCCTCTTGACTTGCAGAAGCTGTCCCAAAGTCCCAGAGGATCTCCTGATCTGTGGGGCTGGCCTCTGCAGGGCTTCCCAGGAAGCTGAGCCTATGCCTAACAAGGTGGGGAGCAGGCAGAGTCCTGACAGATCCTGGGGGGTTTTACTGATTTTTTCTCGGGCAGAGGTGCCAAGTCTGTCACCCTATGAGCTGGCTGGCTCCAGAGGGATGGTGAGAGGATGGCTTGAGAAAGTGCCCTCTCCTCCCTTCTCCTGCATCTTTGGGAAGAAAACTTGGTGGCTCTCAGAGGAGGCTTTGTCCGTGCCCCTGGGAAAGCGATAAGGATAGTGTGTGGGTTGCCTTCACTCTCTCAATCAGAGATGCACTGGCTTTGGGAGGGAGAATCCTCTCTTTCCTACCCAGGTACCCAGCTGCACACCATCACCCCATACCTTCAGTACTTTGTATCCGGTGTTGCAGCTGATGACAACCTGGTCTTTGAAGGTGTACTTGGCTTGGGAAGGCTCGATTTTCCCATTAATTGGTGGTTGCACCAGTGGGCACGGGTTTCCTTTGAATAAAGAGAAAATTAATAAAACCAAAGCTCAGCTGAATAAATGGAGGAAACGAAGAGTCCCAGTTCTGCCACCCAGTCCCCGTCCCAGGGTCTGAGCATCCCTGCCTGGCTCTTATTATTAACCTATACTAACATGGCTCAGCCAGGCTCTTCTAGAAAGAGTGGAGAGTTCAGGTCTTTCCTCCAGTCCTGGGCTGCTCCTGCCTTGGGGCACTACAAGGCTGAGAGTAACAGTAGCTTTTGCAATTATCCTGCCCCAAACAGCGATGCTTTGCAATGCGATCTTGTTTCAGGGCCCATCTGGCATAGGAAAAAGCCAACACCCTTTCATGGAAGGGCTCCATGCTGTTTTATTCCTCTCTTGTGATTTCTGGGACAGACACTTTCTGGAGGCAGGATCAGGGACCACCAAACTCATGGTCTCCACCTGCAGTGCTTATAAAGCCCTTCTGATTGCCCAAGCCCAACAAACAGAGGAAAGCAGCAGGAGTTACCAATTGCTGTGTATGCCAGCTTCCAGCCCCTGTTCTCTCCTGAGTTGTCACTGTGGAAGAGGATCTGCACACTGTTTGTTTGGGTTTCAATGCGTCCCGGGGACTTCTCTCCACAGAAAGGGCCAAACTCCCTATGGCCAGCTTTGATCTGTCAAGAGAAAGAAGAGCGGATGGCTTGAGGGGGATCTTTGGTCCCTGGGGATCACTTCACTCCAAGGCTGATGAAGTGGGTTCAGTGGAATTTAAGTACCATGTGTCTGAGGGGGATGTGAACTGAAAGAGGGTCACCATTGGCTGAGAAGGCCAAAATCAGATACGGTAAGAGACATGGATTCAACTGAGCAGAGGGCTCCTGCTGGCTTCATCACCCCATTTAGAAGTGGGGCAATTTTGCTCCCATCACCAGGGTACCAGGGAAACAGGAGATGTGCAGAGCCCAGCTCACCTTGATGTAGTCATAAGGACAGGTCACCTCGGGGTGGTCTTCCACATCAAAGCTGTCCTCAAAGCTCAGGGTGATGAAAAAACCCTCTTCCAGCTCAATGCGGTACAGGCAATCTGAGCTCTTGGGGTAGGGTCTGGGGAAGTCAGCACTGGTGATCACTCCATTCCTCTGGGTGTAGAGGTTGTCACTGCACTCCACTGAAACATAGACATGGCTCTCTCAGGGACCTGCCAGTCACATTCCAGCCCTGACTACACTCAGGTTTCCTCCCAGTGGAGTGGGGTCTGGTGGGTGGTCCCTGGACTCTGAATATGGGTCCATGCAAGGAGAACCTCACACAGCTAACCTCCAGATATGTCTGTGCATAGAGGGCCCTGGGCTGAAAGCTAATCCAACTAAACTACATGATGCAAGTTCAGAGCAGAGACTAAATGTTTTAATTTCTCTCACTTGAGGAGTTCCATAGTGCTTAGCTGAGGACCATAGCCCATGGGAGAAACCACATCTCCTTCCCACAGAAGAGGACTGCAGGCCTTGGGCACTCTCCAGACCCAAGTTAATGGTTTGTAGGGAGAGAGGGACCTCGTCCCTTACTGGCAGCAAGTGAGGGCAGTTTTCCCTGTTTGGTAGGTCTGCTGTCTGCACAGGAACCCTTCTGTGTGACCATCCCCATGTCTGAGCTCTGCTTGGGTGATACCTTTGCAGGTCCTGTTGTCAGAGTGGAGGATGTAGCCGAATCTGCAGGAGCAGTAGTACCCGCCGATGTAGTTGTGGCAGTAGTGGTCACATGCCAGTTCCTCATCACTTTTCTCCAGGCACTCGTCCACATCTAGGAAGGAGATAACAATGAAGGGACATCACCTTGCCACATCCCTGACGTGACTCCTTGGGGAGACATTTACCACAGCACCGAGAAACGAATTGTCCCATATGGTGGGTCACACAAGTACCCAGCAAGTACCATATGGCCCATATACTTATGTATACAGCACAGAAGGACTTCTCTTACCAGGGTCCTCAAGGCTGGCCTGGGATGAGATCCTATCAAATTTGTTCTGCTAATTTAGCAAGCCGGTCCTGCAGGTCTAATCAATGCTTACCCACAGCGGTGTAATGGGCGTCGAAGCCGGTGAAGCGTTCCTCATTGGAGAAGTCAGACCTGAATGTGAGCCCCATGTAGGGCCCTGGGGACAGGATCACTTGCTGGCCAGGGGCCTGCTCTGTGTCTGTTGTCTCCCTTCCACAGAAGGTTGCCAGCTCCTGGTCCTCAGCTTCAATCTGTGAGCAGAAAGCACGGGTGAGCACTCACAGTGCTCAGGACTTGTCCCCTGGGCTCTGCTGAGCACTTGGATAGCACAGGAGTTTGACACGTTCTTGGGATGTCCCCATTGCTGGTCACCTCTGAATTTTCTCTGTGTGGGGCTGTGGGCATCTGGAAGCCTGGAGAGCCTGTGGTGCCTTCCTGGGGGAGGTCAGGCTGGGCTTGGAGACATGTTCTGCACCTGAGAGCTCAGGTCCTTGCCCGCGCTCACCCAGCCTGTTCTGGGCCAGGGCTCTGCAGTGTCTCCTTGGGCAGGCTGCCCATCTGGCAGCCTTTGATGGCCACAACCTAAAGATGCAGCTCTGCACCCCTGTGTACCCGGTCCTGCTCAGCCCGTGCTGCCTTGGCCCTAAAAAATCCATTTCCAGGCATTCCTGCTGCATTCACTTCACCTTCTGCAGGTGACTCTGGGGATGCTCAGAGCATGGCAGGTCTGATTCCCACTGCTCCAGCTCTCTAAGATGCCACTAATGCAGTAAAGCAACTAAACGTTTTCTATAGAATGAACACAGGGGCTCAGGTCTGCCTGGTGCTGCTCCTCTGAAGCAGATGCTGAGAGCAGCCAGCCTCCTGAATGTAGGGAGGAGCTGGGAGGCATCAGGGGAGGATGCAGGGACAGAGCCCATTTGGGAAGTAGTGTGAGAAAGTGAGCAGGCGACAGGCAGGTGAGAGGATGTGAAAATCAGCCCCAGGCCATGTTGTCCCTACTATGAGCTGTTGGTACCCGAGATGCTCCCCCTTGCCTCCTCCCTCAGCCCAAATGCTGATGCGGGCAGCAGAATCTGGCTGTGCTGCTGGGAAGGCGCTGGGACCCCGGAGGAGTCTCTGCCCATCAATTTTCCATCAGCTCAAAGCAGCATCTGTAATTTGGATGGTGTTTCTGTCCTCTGGGATGGGTTGGACAATCTTGATCCTGTCCCTGCCACCTAGGGTCCCTGTCCAGTTCCAAACCTGCAACACCAGGCACCGTTTGGACTTGGAGCCACTTGCCCAGAGCGCTACAGGAGAGGACCCAGGGCCAATGTGCCTTGGTGTCATTTCAGCGTGCTCACTAGCCTCTGCATGCACCTCTTTAAAGCACAGCCATGCCTGTGCCTTCAGGCACTGTAATGCCTGTGGAAAATCCTCTGTTTTTCCCTGGAAACTCCCCCCCTTCCCTTTTCCTTGCTGTTTTCCCCAGAACTACTTCAGCATTGACCTAATCTCCTTCTGCAAATCCCATCCCCATCCACTGTCTCAAACTCAACCCCTCCCAGCCCCTTCCCAGCACCCTGCCTGCTTTCCCCCAGGAGATTTGAATATGAATAACCCCTCTGCTGAGGAATGCGATGAACATCACCGCGCCAGCTCCCGCTGCTCATGCTCATGCCAAGCCAATGCTATTGAGGCCATGATGAAGCATGCAGCCCCCCAGCCCATGCCTGGGGAAAACAGCCACATCCTCGGGGACCCACAGGGTCCCAGAGGTGTCACAATGCTTTCCTTGGCATGTGTGGCTTCGGCAAGGTGAGAGCCTCCTCTGGCTGCATCCCTGTCTCCTGGAGACCCTGAGTATGTGCTGGCTGGGGAGAGCTGGAGCTGAAAGGGAAATTTCCCGGGGCTGAACAAGCAGGAGGAAACTCGCTCACACCAGGGAAAGCCAACGTGGAAATGGCAGCTCAGCATGCCTTGACATTGCCTCCAGATATTTTCCATCCTCTCATACAAGCTGGAGCTGGCCAGAAAAGAGAGAGACTTTCCGATGATAAATTTTGAGAATTTGGAGAAAAAAACACGCGCCCCGCATTGGGACAAAAACCCAATTGAATTTTTTTTCTTTTTGTGAAACAGTGTTCTGAAAAGAAAAAAAAAAAAAAAAAAGGAAAACAAGTAATTTGGGATCCATCTGGTTTTAATCCCTTTGAAATATACTGTGGTGCTTTAGAACCTCTTTTAAATTTGAGAGAAAGATTGTTTTGTAATGAAACAGTGTTTCAGAGCATCATCACCAACAGCGAAGGAAAATGGCATTTCGGACCCATCACACAGTTTCGGCTGCACAAGCACGCGACATGCAGCCTTTTCTGCAGAAACTGCTTTTTCTTAAGGAAAGCTGTGGGAAGGAACAATTTCCAGCCAGGTCCTTCGTGCAGGGCTGATGGCTGTCACCTCTGCAGGGACATATGAGCCACTGTGTGAGCTCCCATCCCTCCCTTCTATCCCCAGCTGGTGTGGGACCTATAGCACAGCATCACCGATGCACGAGGAAACCTCCCTGGTGTCCCACGTCTTGTTCCAAGGATGCTCCCGCCATGGGGCCAGCCCCAACACCACCCCCAGCATCCCTGGATACAGCCGCAGAGTGGCAGGATGAGACCCAAGAGACCCTTGCTCTCCTCACTGAAGGTATCCACGGCCCCTTATCTCTGACGGGTCCCATGCCCTGAGCCACAGGGAGCAGAAACAGCCCTCCAGCAGTAAACTAAACAGAGAGGTCATCATCCCTGGTTAATATTTGCTGCTTCTGCTGAGGACTGTATACTTTTTCATAGATCATTTACATCCAGTGAGCAGGCTGGTAATTAAATCCTGGTTGTTTGTTTGGAGTTTCTCCCTCTCGGGTCATGATGTCGACGTTTTCACTAGAGAAGATGTGTCCCTGAGGGAAATATCAATTGCCGCAGAGAAATTCCCTATAAAAATACGCTGAAAGAATCCTCCTTTGAAAAATAAAATATAGCGACACTCTCGTGCCTGAAATTTACCCTTGCCACTGCCGCCTCCCATCTGCCCTGTTTCTGCTTGCCTCCTCATTCCCTTGTTAAGATTTCTGCCCCTCTGGATGGGGGCAGATGGGGGTCCCTCCCCAGCTGTGGCTCTGACCGCTTGCATTTTGGCTTGGGCTGTGGCTAAGAGAATTGGTGACCCAAGCTGTGTGGCCCCCACTCTGTCCTGTATTGATTTCCCCCTTCGGGACGAGAGGCAGGAACCAGGGTGCCCCGGTTTGGCAGCAAATGATGCCTCAGAGCATGGATTGCTGCAGATGCCTGAGCAGTGATGCTCCAAAGATGTCTCCTGCAGCGGGTGGGTTAATGAAACACCACGAAGACCAAGGGAATTTGGCCCGGCGGTTCAGTGTCAGCCGCCGGAGAGGAGCAGGCAGCCGACAATACGGAAACGCAGCCGCCACCCCCCCCCCCTCCAGCCCTCCAGGAATGCACTAATTGGACTGATGAAGGCCAAACATACCACTTGTAATATATATAAATGGCTCATTAGGCAGAGGAATCGCAGTGCTGGGCTGAAGACACTGGGAGCATGACATGGGGAGGAGACGCTCAGAGACAGGGAAGAGCATGAAACAGCCCCTGCCGAGCTGCCTTGCAGTTAGAGTGCATGCAAGAAGGCAACACCCAGATGAAGGGGGTTTTTTGTTTATTTTTTTTTCCAAATGACTGCTGCTGCTGCCTGTTGGAAATGAAGCAGGGATGGGACAGACCCAGCAGGAGCCTCCATCTAAGTCTCCTGGAGATCCTCTCCCAGTATGCGTGCATTCTTTCCCTGATATGTGTTAAGGGTCCCCAGCAGTGCAGGAGGTGGCTGGTGCTACCAGACTCCTTCGTGCAGAGAAAACTGGATGGGAAAGGTGAGTTGCAAAGCCCTGGGCTCTCCTCTCCTCCCAGCTGCATCCTGGGATTTGAAGTGCCCTCTTGGGACCTCACCCCTGGGGCATGGATTACCCCCTGGATAAGGCAGGCTGATAGCACCGAAAGAGGATGCTCTTCTCCTGACCCCTCAGTCCACTCCAAGCCCTGATTTGTGCTTTCCTCCCTTTGACGAGAGGAAGGTATAAATGGGTCCTGTGCACCCTTCTTGCAGCCTTGGGCTGCATGCTCTGCCCTGACCTCCTTCTGTGGCCTTGCATGGCCCCTGCCAGTGCTGTGTGGAGCACTGAGGGTGACCCTGGGGACAGGGCCATGGAGTGCTCTGCACAGCGCAGCAGGCAGCCCTGCCCCGTGTGAACTGCCTGCAGCAGGGCATGGTGCACTGCGAGCCCAGGACACCGATCTGCTACAAGCCCTAACGACCACACCAAACCTCAAGGGGGATGATACTCCATTGTAACACAGATCTTTCATAATACCCCTCCCCAAGTGCTGCTTCCTGGGGCTGATGCTCTTCCTGCAGCCCCCTACCTCCATTGCTTGGCCCATGCTCCTCTTTTCCCCTCATCGGGTCTAGCAAAAGCTGTCTCCTGAGCTCAGTTGGGGCTCTGGCCACCCTCAAGCAAATTTATTTGCAGCCACTGTTTTTGCTGGGGATGCTTGCCCAGATCCTGGGCACCCACACAGGAGGTTAGTAGGAGTCCCGTTTGGGTGAGCACAGACCCTCCCTGGGAATATGGTTGGGAACAGCAACTGCAGAAAAATGTCCCAAGTGCCACAAGTGGGCAGAAGTCTGAACACGTGTTGTGGCAAGGAACCTCTCAACCTCAAGGAGTACAGCCTTAAGTGAGTGTCCTCACAAAAGAGGAGATCCTGGCATGCAGGATGACATGAAGAGATGCATCCAAGGGAGACTTGGGTTGTATCAGGGGAGATGGGACCCACTGGAGGTAACACATCACACACAGTCCCTGGGCTTGAAGGAACGAAGGGAAAGCCCTGTAGCATGTGCTGAAACATGCCAGGTCTTAAGCATGTGTCATCCTTAATCAGGACCCAGTGATAGGGATTGGGGTGAAGAGATGTAACCCCACAAGGACCAGGAACCAGCAAGGACTTGCCATGGGCTGACTGGGGCAAAATACTTTGCTTCAGTCAAGGAGTTGGTCCCAAGCTGGCTGCCAAGCCCTCAGGGGCTGATTTTATTCCATGTGTAAAACCTCATGGACAGGACTGCAGACTCAGGTATTCCTCATAAACTTGGGGATTTACTTGTGAAGGTCCCTCAGAAATCAGGATTTCATGTCTCATCTCCCTTCCTCTGCCACAGTGCTCCTCACTGACACTAGTCATGTCACTTAACCTGATTTCCCAATCACAGTGGTGCCTCGAGCCAGTGCTGGAGACTTGTGTGCAGAAGTTCTCAGGGCTGGGAGACCCCAGAAAGGAGTTGGGCAAACCACAGTGAGACTATGCAAGTAAGGAACCCCCAAATCGGTTCCCTGGGGACAGCAATGAGCTGGGCAGAATCTGCTGAGGAGCACAGTAGAGGGCAGGAGTCAAAAGCCCAGCAAGGATGGCTGCTCCTTCTCCATTCCCCTGGACCTGGCAAAGGGAAGCCACCCAAAAACCTGGGGAGAGGCTGTCTCTGACATGCTGGGACCTGGAGCTCAGCTTTCCAAGGCATCGTCTGTTTCTTACCAGCATGGGGCTTCTTCGGGTGGGTATTTTGGGGGTGGTTGTTCCTCCTGGCTCACTTCCTTACTCAGGTACCACTCCCCTTCTCTCTGTGCCATCCCCGTTTGCACAAATAAGCCTTCTGGCCTGTGAGCACTTCTTTAGGACCCATGTTCTTTTTATATATATACACACACACACATGCATATATATGTGTATATATATAAATAAACAGCTATTGTTTTAGTCATTGTTTCAGAGCTCTGGAAACTATTCCCTTCTGAAGACCACCCCGAAGACAGAGATCTGCCTGGGTTTACAGCTTGGCTTGCCCTGAGCTTACTGCTCAAGATGACTTTCTACAGTGCTCGAAGTCTTGGGCACATGGGCAACCAAGGAGGTGAGGAAAGCTAAGGTCAGGGCACAATTGCTTTCTGCCTCTCTTGAGCTGCGTCCCTACCTTGCACTGGGGCTCTTCAGCCCCCATTTTTACCTCCATCTTATGGCAATCAATATAATGAAGACCTTGATGGAGAACCCTGTCAGATCCATGCTCAGAGTAAACAAGGTGCTTCTTCACACACACACACAAAGGCGTATAATGATATATTTAACCTGTGCAACTCTTTGACATGGGATGCTGCAGAGATTAAAGTCACCCATGAATTCAGAAAGCAAAGTTCATGGTGGGGAAATCCACTGAGTGCCATCGAATGCAGAGAAATCACCTGTGGCTTTCTGAGCACCTTCTCTGGGACTGGTAGAGGAAGAACCTACATGTGTTTGATATACAATGATATTTTATAGCTATGCACCTTTGTCCACTGCCAAAGAGTAGGCTGATGTTGTTTTTACATCTTGCACTGATGCAGGCAGAATCTGGACACATAGACCCAAGGAGGAAAATAGCCATTTGCTGCTCTCCTTAATGTTTTCTAAGCTGGTGGCTTAGCGGCATCAAGGTTGCACCCCTACCCAGCAGAGTAGCCTATGGATCTCCAGTAATCCATCCATTTTCAGTACTTTTCAAACATAATTCTGTGGTGGAGGCTCCACAAGCTGAGCTACAGCTCCGAGCAAATTTATACAGCTGAGATCTAAATCCCTGTGAAAAATACCGCCTTCTTATGGAAATCCAGCAGCAGGGAGAGCTATGGTGCCAAGTTGGCACCATGGCCAAATAACAGGGAGCCTTATGAAAAAGGAAAAATGAGCAGGGGGTGAAGGGTGGAAGGAGGGGCAAAGCTTGGAATGGGGAAAGTTTCCAAGAAATCTGCTCCTTGAGCTTACTGGGTTTTTAAAGCAATATATCTCTATATATGTCCCTGGCCCTTGTCTTTGGAGAAGATCCAGGAGAAGCAGAAAGAACTAATCAAACCTCAATGAGAGCTGTTAGTAGCAGAACGAGTGCCAGCATGAAGTGGAAATTAAAGCAGCGAACAACAGATCCTAGAGGAAAAAAAAAACCACAAACGTTTGCCTTGTTTTCTTAGAGCAAGAATAAAATAATAATTTAAATTAGCTGGCAACTAGTAGAACTCAACCAAAGTTGAGTTCTACGGTTCCAGACCTGGGTGCAACTTCCACCTGCCTCTGTGCAAAGGAGTAGGGTGAGGCTCATGCCAGGTGATGGGGTAAGGCAGGTTCAGCCAGGAAAACATAGAAAGCACCTGCTTGCTACTGCTGGTCTGCTAGAAAGCACCAAACTTGACCAAGGTCAAAGATGCAGAGAAGGCTGATTGTCGTGGATGTGAAGGAGAGCCCTGCTTGGAGAGACCTGTGGTGCAAGAGGCAAGGATGCTCTGTGTCACCACACTGTGTGGCTCACCACATTTTCTGATGGGTTACTGCCCAGCAATGAAGCAGACTGAAATCTTTTGTGGTTTTGGCCACTGCAGTTCCCAGGGAACCTCCATAGCTTGGGTGGGCTGCAGAGATTTGCCAGCAGCGGCCTCCGAATTTGTATCTCAGCTGTGAAATGGGTTTGCATTGAACCCAGTGGTTCAATGGTTCAGAACTTTGGGTCTGTGCTCTGCAGCTTGTGGGAAGCTCTGCTTGCAGACCCCAACTTGCAGCTCAGGTCTAATCTTTCCCTTCCACTTTCCTGGGGGCTGGAGCTGCTGAGGGTGCCCCAAGAACCTGCAAGCTGCAGTCAAGGATCCAGGCTGGCTGCAAGGTGCAGCCACAGCCACGGCTTGACAAACAGTGCCCAGCTCAGAGGTCATCCTTGCACATCAGTGTGACACAGGTGGGAGGCTTAGCTGCAGGGGCTTCATCAACCCATAGGTGTGTAAATCCCATTGGGCCCAATGAGAATTAGGTGCCCAAATACTTTCAGAAATTTGGTCCTCGATGGGTAAGCTCTGAATCTAGTGTCCTACTCACTGTCAGTCTGATGGATGTTGTCAGCTTACCTGTGTTCTCCCTATTGACCACTGGACTGACAACTCCTGTGCCCAATAAGTGGGAGAAAACCACCTTTTTCCCAGCTTTTCCAGCATTACTGTCTCGCAGCTAGCCAGACAGCTCTGCTGTCTACCCCACCATCTGCCCTGTGATATGACAGCTCACCTTCACATAGTCGTATTCACAGAGGTAGGATGACTCCAAGTCAAAATGCATGAAGTACAGCTTGATTTTAAATCCATCGGGCACAGAGATGTTCCATGTCACTTCTGAGTCACTGGGATAGGAATCAGGGAAGTTGGGAGACTGGATCTCCCCAAACATGTCAGTCAGCTCGATGGCATCCACTGCACAGAGCAGCAAGGCACAAAAGGACCAGGTCAGGGGGTATCTGGAAAACACACATGAGGAGATGAAATTAAATTCTGGCAATACTAAAACCTGTTGAGGTTGAGCAATCTCTTTCCCCAGGTGGGTCGTGTAAGGTCACACATGTAAGGACACAGGCACCACACACAATGCAAATGTACCTTCACAGCTCCGAGCAGCATCAGGAGCTTGGTGTTTCTCACGCTTCTGGGAGCAGCAGCTGCTGGCAACACATCCTTTAACTAATGGGGCTCTGATGGGCAAATCTTCCTTTAATGGAAGAATAAACATAAGGATGCTTAGTAAAATAATGACGCTTTCTAAATTGGTTTAATGAAAGCATCATGGTAATAACTGCTAAGTATCATTATTATTATTATTACTGCTTAGTCTCATCCTGCCAAACTGGGATTGTTGACTCTCAATAAGCAGCACATGTATTTGCAACTGGGTGAGGATGGCCCAGGGCCCCAGCAGTGTAACCCAGTGTGATACTCTTCGCTATTTTCTGGTTCCTTCTCTTCCCTTCCCTTCTCTTCTCTTCTCTTCTCTTCTCTTCTCTTCTCTTCTCTTCTCTTCTCTTCTCTTCTCTTCTCTTCTCTTCTCTTCTCTTCTCTTCTCTTCTCTTCTCTTCTCTCCTTTCTTTTCCTTTCTTTTCCTCTCTTCCTCTTCAGTTCTTGGGGTGCCACTCATCCCAGACAGAAAAGCACACAGAAGCTGAGATTCTTATAAATACTTTGTCACCAAACTCTGCTTTTAAAAATAACTCAGCCTGAAGAGTTTGTCCCGACACGTTACCAACTTTTTTTGTCCCCAGAGAAGGGCAGAGAGAACAGGTACATTAGTGGCAGTCGACCTGGCCTTGCGCCAGCCTCAAGCTCCATTTGAGCATGAAAGTGAGCATAAACTGAGTATTTCTCCATGCCAGGGGAGAACACAGCCTATGCTGGAGATATAAACACAAAAGCTTGTGCCATTGCAGAAAGAGGGGCAGACCGCAGGCTCTTTACACCCAGTGGAACGCACAAAGGAGAAAAAGCATGCAGGAAATTAGAGCCATAAGAGATGAAAATTTCCGCTTTCTAAAATAGGTACTAAGGCTTGGCAAAGACTTGTAGGTGTGTATTACAGACACTGGAACTACTCACACATACACCTGGTTTCAAAATCAGGGCTTGATTTAGGTATGCTGGTGAGGAAATTGAAGCTGTATAAGTGGATTTTTATTTTTTTTTTAACCTGTCTGTGTTCTTTCAAAGCCATGGCAGTAGATTTCTGGGACTCATTTGTGTAGTGCCATCACTTTTCCCAGTTCTTCATTACACAGCAAAGTTAATGGGTACTGAGAAAGTTGCATCTATTTTTCTTTCAGAGTGAGGTTGAACACGGCTTTTTCTGACAGCTTGTCTGAAACCACAAAAATGTGTGAAGGGAAAATCTGTTTCTCCTCTGGTCAGAGTATATGCATGGGGCTGGATGCTCAGCTGGTGTAAATGGGCATCACCTCCTCGACTCAAACAGGCCGTTTGCTAGCGCAACTCTCTACTCTCCCTTTCTACAGGAGGGGTGTGTGGGGGGGCAAAATAACATCAAACTTCTTCCCCAAGCCAAGAAAGTCTTAACCTCACGTAAAAGTGATAAACAGCTGTGGCGTGCGCAGGAACCTGCAGCCGGTGCCGCACGCCTGGCCTCGCTCACACCTTTTGCCCGTGGCCCATGGCAGAGCGGTACGCCCAGGCTGTGCCCATCACCCGAGGCTCCCTTCGGGCTCTGCCGAGATGCAGCCGGGCTGCAGCACGAAGCCGAGGCATGAGCAACGCCTCGCTTGCTCGCAGATGGGGAAAGTGAAGCCACGGTCATCAAAGAGAATCCTTCCCCAGCGGGCTGCCCCCCCTGCACCAGCTGTGCCCCGAGAGCCCAGCGTGGGGGACTGACCCCGGGGTAAATCCGTCGCGAAGGTACTCACCTCATTTTGCTGCCGGGAGGGTTTGGGGGTGGGTTTGGTGCGGAGGATTGCGGGCTGGTTTGCGATGGGCGGCTTCGCCTCCTTCCAAGCGCTCCGCCGTCCGCCTTATCTCTGGCCGCAGATTTGCGAGCGTGTGCGCGGCTGTGTGTGTGTGCGTCTGGAGTTGTCTGGCATTTTCCATGCAGGTCACGCCTTCCCCTGCCTGCAACCGTTCCCCACATCCTCACAGGCAGGCGGGCAGGCAGGCAGACCTGCCTGCATTGGAACCGTCCTCCCCGCCGCCCGCCCGCC